>PPHD01006454.1:6469-24514 GCA_002909625.1 Bambusicola thoracicus
TCAATCTTAAAGGCCGGCCATCTAAATGAATAAGCACAGTAGGAAAAAAGAAATCAGGTTCCATGCCCCGTGAATGGCTGCAGCTCACACGACCAGCTGTGCTGGAGAGCAATGAGGCCGTGCTGTGCATCAGAGCCCTCCAAACCCACAGCCCTGCACTCTGCTGTGCTACCAACCTTCTCCAGCTCGTGTCTGACGGAGGCGACAGATACACAGTGCCGTACGGACAGCTGTCCACGTGATGAGGCAGTTAAGGGCAACAACGCCTCTACAGGAAATCCACTCCTGAGGAGTAATTCAAACTACCCTGCCAAAGCACTAGGCTCACATGAGACATGCAAAGCAGACCCCTACGGGGAACAGATGGACTTTAAGAACACTGGAAACAGAAATATTATTTTGCTTGTTGGAACATTTAAGCAATGGGACGATCGCAGCCCTTCTCCCCTTCAGAGCACCCAACGAGAAGGCAGCAGTCCTCCCTGTCCCACTTACAGCCCCCGGCCCCATCAAACCAGTGTGACCACACCACATTTGAAGCCAGTCAGCAATAAAAAGCTAATTCATCTTACGACCAGCAGAAAGAAACAGCGCCGAGCAGATGTTAAGCGGATGAATCAACTGCTAATAAAAGGCACACTGAACTGCAGAGCATTATTCTGCTTTGGATCTGCTCGGTTTTGAAGGGAAACTCGGCTTCACAAAACCTGCTTTGTCTCCCCCATCAAAGGAGCTCAGTCCCTTTCAGCTCCGTGTGCACTGTTACCCACCCTCAGAACTGAGCCACGGGTGAAGGCAAACGCGCGCTCAGAACAGGAGGTGTTTACAGAGCAGATCACAGCTCGGAAAAGCAGATGGCAGTAACTGCACGGAGATGGGAAGCAACTCTGCTGACAGGTGAGGAGAGGAGGAAGAAGAGAACGACCAAAACCACCCTGGTGACCCTGGTGGAAGGGAGGCTCTCCCTGCCGGCTCACAGAGCAAAGGATATCTGCCTGCCGTGTTTGTCCACAGACAGCGGGCGGCGGTGCGGCGATCCCAGGCGGTTTCGGTCCCGATAAACTCTATCCACCAAACCGTGGTGCCGAGTTGTTCTGCTCGTGTCCAGCCCGGATGACTGAAAAGGAGTCTGAGAGAGATGCGTGAGGTCATAAGCAGAAAAATACACACGAGCCATCAGCCCAGAGCTTATTTATGTCGTACTGGAGGTTCTATTATTTTAAGCAATAAAACCCAGGAAAGATAAGGACAAATGTAAGCACCTACATTTTTTCTCCACTTTCACTATAGCCATGGAAAGCAATTACCAGGGCCATCATCCAGACAGAGATCAGAGGTGAGCAGAGGCAGACTGTGCGGGCTCTGCCCTCGCATCCATCAGCGCTGCTCTCCAACCTTTGCATCTCCACAACACCCGAAGTGGCAGCGACAGCAGCTGCCCACTGCTGCGGGCATTCCTGGGTGCAGCATGCAGCATGCATCCCGAAGGAACATGCTGACAACCAGAGCTGGGAGAACGCGGGCAGGAGAAGATGCAGGACGAAGATGCGTGGAGATCCTAACACTCTCAAGACTTCCTCTCACCTCTCCTTTCGGCATAATGATTTTAAGGGGACACTGACAACATTAAGGAAAAAAAGAAGACAAAAAATAAAAGCAGTTTCCTTCCTCCTCTGTCTGGAAAAAGTTACGGCGCTCAGCATCTCCGGAGAGGCTTTTATTTGGTTCGGGTTGCACAGTGAACCGAGGTGGATGGATCCCCTCTCAATCTTATCAGCACCTCCGTCCCACAGAGCGCCTGCTTGTCAGCAGCCCATCCCAGGACTGAGATGCCCCAGGGAGGGCGGGGAAGATGAATTCCCAGGCTGAGCTGAGAGCTCTCATTTCAAAAGCCCTTCGCAGCGTGTGCGCAGGGAGGGGGGAAGGCAGCGCCGACCTCCGCTCCCACCTCAGCAGCAATACATGGGCCTCTGGGGCTGCACGGCCCTCCCCTCCCTGCCAGTGCCAACACCTTCGCTGAGTCCAACCACACCTGCTTGGAAACCCAAACTCTCCTCCTCCGTTGAGGTACTGCATGCAGCAAACTCCCTGCCCTGCCTGCTGAGCCATGCAGCCGTCTGCCTTCCACGCTCATCTTATTTCACTTCAAAGCGTACAGCTGAGGTTGCTGAGACGATCACCTCTAAAAAGAAACTTGTGTTCATTTTGAATTGTTTTGTTTGCAATATCTCGTTAAAGTGCCCTCCTACCATTTTTAACTCTTTTCTTTTCAGCAATGACCGCTTTGCTCCCCTCTGGACATACCCAGCCTGTATCAGTGTACATGGATGCAGTGTCTGTGCTGTTACCTCCTGTCCAAGGGCCAACACTGCGTGCAGCAGAACATCCCCTCAGTCGGTAAGTCAGCACCAGCAGAGCACAGCGCCTCGGTAACGCTCTCCTGACTGCAGATCACGCTGTTCTGCTGCAGTTCCTTAACAAGTGCGACTTCCTTGCACCAATACTCAGAAATCTCAAGTCAGAGCATCTCAATTTTAAGTGATGGCTTTAATCTCTGCTAAAAGTGTTAAGCAATGCTCCGGTTCTATCCAACTGGCACCACGCAGAACTGACCCCCAAAGGCTGGGAAGCCTGCAGGGCAGCACAAGGCCAACAGGACAAGGACCAACCACGCCAGTGGTCCCAAGCACAAAGCGAACCAAAAGAGACGCTGGCCTGCAGCACACAGACTGCAGTGCCAGACTCACCTGCACCTTCAAAGGAAGCCAGCATGCACTGGCACACAAAGCTGCACGCAAGGCAGCTTTTCCTCAAGTTTTATGACACGACTTGCATATAAAAGCTTAACAAAAACCTCATCTGAGTGTAACTGTGGCACAAGGGAGCAAGGAGCGTGCCCTGCCATGGGGCGCTGCAATGAACCTGGCAAAGACCTTCGGGGCAATGCTGCTCTCTGGCTCTGCAGGCACAAAAACCCCAAGTGGATCCCTAACTTGCTTGAGAAAAACAGAAAAGATGACACAAAATAGATCCGAGCCTTGGGATGGTTCCTTGGGAAAGAACAGCTGGAACTGCCTCTCTTCCCTAAAATGTACTCCATGGTTTGAGATCAGAACCAAAACTCTGCAAAACACGAGGAAAAAGCCCAAATACTCACAGACAGGAAGGAAAAAGCTCAGAGCTCGACAGCAACAGTGTCCCTTTAAGATTTACTGAGGCATTGACTGAAGAAACCAAAAGCAGGGAGGTGGAAGAGGGGGAAGCGAGGAGCGGTCCCCACCACCCGCCCCCGGGTGACAAGCAGCACGTATTGGGGAATCATTCTGCCCTTCCCAAGGGAGTTTAACATGCAGGCTAAGTGCACATGCTCAGAGATTGCTTAAATCAGGCCAAGACAGTGCCAAAGGAACCACCGTCTGCGTCAAGTTAATCCCCCATAAATCATAAGGAATCACATGACAGACCGCAGCGAGTGCGGAGAGGCTGCAACAGGAATTCTTATGCATGTTCCAAACCGGGATGCATGGCAACACCCGTATTTATGTGACAGACCACAACTCCTTCCCAGCTGGGACGGTGAATCAAATAAATACTGCGCATACCAGGAAAAGTGTACCGTGTGCTAAAATACGTATCTACCTGGGCAAACAGTACACCAGTCCTAAATACGTATTTGCACAAACCTAAGTACTCGTTTACCAAAGAGACGGGAACTGCTCCAAAGGTTTCTGCCAGAGCTCCGTTGTGCTGCAATGCAAAGAACCAAGATGCTCAGACACTGCAGGGCACAGGGCTGCCCCTGCCCCGCACACTGCACCAGGATCCCTGCAAATTTCACTGCGTTTCAGCTTGGAACTGAAAAACCTGGAAAGCACTCAGCGGTGATACAACAACACTGTGCTGCTGCTCACCACAGCAGTGCCACCTTCGGATTTTATTTCATTTATTTATGCAAAAATCATATGAAAAACCCAGAGTTTAGATCTGTTTCTGCATCCTCCTCTTGTCACTCATAAATGTTTGAATGCTTCCTTAGGAGAACTCTGCTAGCCTCAGAATGGAACAATCCCATGTAACAGCTGTGCTGTAACAACCAGCAAGGACATCAATGCTGAAACACTGCTGCTGAAAGGAACCTGCAACCGTGAGCTTCCTCAGCAGGACAATACTGACTAAACCTGCAGGCCTTAAGGCCAGATACCTGTATGACAGCACTACAGACTGCAGAGGTTTGCCATGCTAGGAGCTGCACTCCCTGCAGGCCACCATATGGAAGCGGCTGTTTGCCTCTCCTCTCGTATGAGATTTAAGCTCTTAAGAACATCCCTGAATTCAGCTGCCCACACGGGCTTCAGAAAAGCACCATCAGCGGTTGCCATCAATGACTTCTCACTAAGCCTGCCTTCATCAGAAAACCACAACCTACAGCATTTATTTCTCACCACATCCTTGCAAGATAAAAGGTGCTACTACTCAAACAAGGTGAACTAACGCATAACTTTTAATTACCTTAAGCACCCTAGGCCAATCAAATACAGAAATGAGGAGTCCCAGAAGTACCAACGTCTAATCCTATCCACTACACAACACCTTCTAACGTACCCCCAGTGTCACAGCAGCGGCTGGAACACCCCCATGCTTACTTCACTGCCATCCCAAAGCAATCTGACAGCTCTGAAATCTGTGTGGCCCCATTCTCCCTCTTCCTCCCCTAAAATCCCACACATCATTCCCATGCAACATGCTCACTGCCCTGGGCTGCATTCTTCAGCACCTCCTTCTGCCAACACTTGCCACATCACCTCACATTATCGCCTTCTACTTCTCCTTCAAGTCTGCAGCACCTCTGCAGAAGACCTCATTGTGAATTTGGTATTACACAAAAACAGAAAAAGCCACAAATGACTGCTGATGAAACTGCATTGTCTCTCCCTGGTCTTCACACAAACACAGCACAGCCAAGGACAGCAGAACTAACATCTATCACCAGACCTATCCACTCGTCCCATACATAACTATGCTCCATCCAAAAAACCCACCATTTTTACAGCAGTTGTGTGCTGGGGCCATGGTGCTGTGCTGAACCAGCAGCTACTGACAAAACACATAACATAGGATAGAAGCACCCCAATCAAACTCACCTGGAAGGGCAGATCCATGGCACTGTTTCCAATCTGATTCACATTTGGCAGCGACCCACCATAGTACTGGCCACGACTCTGTCCCAGTTGCAAGTATTGGGTCTTCTGCAGCTGTAACTAAAAGAAAACAAAAAGGAAAGTGTAAGGGTAACACAGTTGTTTTTCAGCTCTTTTAATTAACTCAATTCTTCCCCAAATCACTGATCAGCGAGAACGGATACCACCTGCAACAGTATGGATTTAACTCACAAGGATACCACTCCTCTGCCACACAGAACCTCTGTGACAGCACACAGGGATTGCTGTGGAGTCAGCAATCCCATTCCCTTTCCAGCAAAGAGCAGCCCCATGGAAGCACACAGTCCTTCTGTCACCTGCTGCACCGCAAAGCAGGAGCATAGAACCTGTATCAGTCCAGCCATGCCTCCAACATCAAACCCAACCAGCTGGGCACACACACAGCCCATGTGTGAGGAAGTCAGATCAGTGTATGGAGTGTATGGTTTAACCAAACACACTCGGTAGCAATCTAGGTAGCGGAGATGCTTTCTTCCCACCAGCAGGTAAGTGCTCTTGTTGTCTGCACCAGGCCAGGGCAGTGACACAGGTTTTCAAGACAAAAAGTGACAGAAAAATAAAGCCACCAAAGCCCTGTTTTACACCATGCAGTAGAATTTGCAGCCATCTGAACACACCACTCCCACCCCCTGGGATGCATCTTCCAAGGCGAGGAGCTGCAGCTCACAACTGTGCTTACATAAGGTGCCTCTCCTCCCACCCCGGAGCAGCACGGATTTTATCAGCTGTGCTGTTCCTCGCTAGATGTCAACTGGCTGCTTCTGCACTCTGAGATGCAAGGACATTCCTAGATGGGTAGCAAAGAATTGTTTAAAGACTGAACGTTCAGCTCTTGGACTAGGTGCAGCGTGGTTGCCAAGGTACCGTAGTGTGTACATCAACAAATCTGGTTTAGTTCCACTCAAAGAGATCCTAAAGCCTCTGTCTTGCAATCCCAGAATTTTGAAGAGCAAAGTTTGGAGAAGTACTAGAAAACAAAGGGCATCACCCAAACTGGACGTTTATACTTGTGCTTTGTTTCTTTACCCTTTCTTACTGTCACCCCGTGACAGTTACAGCAAAGGAAACGGCACTACAGCTTCACCATATTGCCTCTGAGGTGGAGCAGAGATGTTTCCAGCAAGGTGAGGCAGAGCCACACTGCTCGTGTTGGCAGTGAGGCCGAAGCAGAGCCCTGTGCTCAGCAGTAGTGGTGGCAGTGGGGCTGAGCAGTGCTGACGGTGATGGTACCACTCAGAGAGGGGCAACGGGAACGCTGTGCTGATGGCGTGCTGGCACTTCTGGGTCCAATCAGGAACACCTGAATCAGACAGCTCAGAGACCCCTTCCACAAAGCACCACCCGGACCCCCCCACCTTGCACTTCCATCCTCTGACACACCATTACAACACAGGCACACGAGAGCAGAGGAGCACTGCGCTGTGTTTCAGCCCCCGGCACAGAGCTGTGAAGGCACAGCGTTGGAACGAGCTGTGCTTTTTGCCTGCTCCGTACATATGTTTTTGTTGCTACAAAAAGGCTTGCTTGGGATTGGTGCCAAACGTGAAGTAAGTGCTTCAGCAGGTGCTGGTCTCTCCTAAGGAACCTCCTGTAAGGCATGCTGGGCTGGGGGGTTGCTTCATGTCCTCAGTACGTACCCAGCACAACGTAACGGGGAGGTCACCACCATTTGTCTTCCTACTGCACTTAAACATGGAAATGAGGAAGCACAGGAGATGAAGAATTACAGCAGACCTCAAAACTGACCTGGTTACGCAGCTTTGGTGTGCCATTCATCTCACCAGCACTCCCTTCAATAAACACTTTTGGAGCTCTGTGCCAAAACTAAAAGCGATTGCTGTACTGCTATCCGGTATCACTGCGGGCTGTATTTGCTCCTCTCCTCGGCCGGCTGCCTCTTCAGTGCTCACCACCTGCATTCATTCCCTGAGCCACAAGAACTCAGCCAGCCTACACTGCAGCATTCCCATCCCTGTGCTCTGTGCCCAAGGTAAGAGCTGCAGACAGCAGAACAGCACCAGCTCTGGCCTGAGGCAGCCGGGGGCAAAGGAAAAAGCTGTTCTTTGTCACGGCACTTCAGTTCTGCTTAGCATGGCTGCTCCAAAGGAACGCTCCCCATAACACAGACCCTGACCAGAGCTCTCATTTCCCTCCACCAGCACTTCTCTTCCTCTCCTTCAAAAGTTTTTAAGCCAAAAACCAATCTGGAGCTATTTTGTCACTGAACCATTTCCATGCACGCAGTTTTTTAGCATAGCTGCTAGCGTTCCCTAAATAAAAGCATGTTGGTACAGCCCTGGTTCCACAGATTTGAAGTTCTATTACAGCCAATACGTAATTCCTGCAGCAGTGCTGGGGTTACCACCTGCATGGCAGCACCTTGGCAGGCGAGAGGGAAGGGACAGCTTGCTTTCCAGGCAGCAATCAGGAACCTGCAAGCAACGTTAGCAATGTTCTTCCAGATATTGGCCACTATGGGAACACATTGATACGAAGCACCTCAGTGCTTCCAGGGAAGTTGGGCTGCAGTTTGCTGTGCATGCAGCTGTGTGTGCACAGAGCCTTCAGTTATACAGGGAGGAGAGGAGAAAGGAGAGAAACACAACCCCAGAAACACATCCAGTTCTCCTACCGCCTTTCTATGCGTCCAAAAATATGCAGATGGGAATCAAAGGGAGCATTTACTAAAATGCAGCACATCGCCTTCTTTAAATCCCTCCCCTTGAAAAATATACATAAGATCTGGGGCAAATGGCAAAGCTGTGTGTGGAACTCAGCTGTCACCAAAGGGCAGATCTGACCCCAGGACGCAGAGAACCAAACCCCGCCAGCAGCACGTCCTGCAAAATGCCCTTTTTTATACACAGATTTGATTCCCATAAGGGCAATAAAAGGGTGGAGTGTCCTTTCGACCAAAAAAATAACGCTATCTGCTGAGTACAGGAAGTCAGATCTCACGATAACTGCTCTGCTGCTGGTTTGCAGTTTCCATTCGAAGCTTTCTTACCAATTTCAGCTTTCCACTTTAAAGGTGTTCTCTGTATCTGCCCAGGCCAATAAGCAGCAAAACAAGTGCAGGTGCACCTTACAAGTGTGTGACCGTGTCTTAACTGGAAGTTAAGTTACGCTTAAAGGATTAACTCAAAGTCTCAAAGACCGTCATAAGGGTAAACTGTGCTGCTGCGATGTGTTCGAGGCTGGTTGGCCCACTGCTCCCCATGGCTGCAGGAAGGAGATGAGGGCCTTCCCAGGGCACAGAGAGAAACTTCTTCCTGCCCTGCCAGACAGCAGAAGGCAGAGAGAGACTCCAGAACTCCCAATCTGGCTTCTTTCTGCAGCGTGAAATTCAACATTAAATTAAACAAACCCTGCAGACAAGTCAGCACCGCGCTGGAATCCCAGTGGAAGTATTTTCTTCAAAGGGAGATTTCTTCCCATTCACAATCCTCATGTTGATAAGAAAAGCAAACAGTCTTAAAAAAGAAAGATCAGTTAACATCCATTTAATGACTCGCAGTTACTGCATTTAGGCTTGGTGGGAGCACAGCCATTAGAAGCCACCCCATTAGCCATCCAGCTACCACACTCACAAGCTCTTTGCGCTTTGTCTGAGCTGCTGAAGCTGCCCAGCAGCTCACTGAGTGCTGCACCCACCAGAAGGGTGCAGCTCACGTTCACCATTTTCTGTTAATGCTCTGAAATTTGTACTGTGAACTGAATTCTTGAATCATGTGCTGTTCAATTTCTAAAATTAACGTACATTGGGATCACAGAATCACAGAAGGGCCAAGTTGAATCCATCCAGCTCCAACCCCCTGCTATGTGCAGGGTCACCAACCAGCAGCCCAGGCTGCCCAGAGCCACATCCAGCCTGGCCCTGAATGCCTGCAGGGATGGGGCATCCACACCTCCTTGGGGATAACTAAGGTTAGTTATCAGTTACTAAAGCAACCTCTTCAAGAAAGTTGTCCAGAATTTATTTAATCAAATAAGGAAGGGTTCAACAATCAGTAGGAGAGAAGCCTGCTACGCTGCTTCTTCTATGCTTGGAAGGGAAAACTGTTGGCTGTGTTTCATTAACTGCAGTTCCAAAACCAGAGCACACCTAAGCAAGGGACACCGTTCTGTTACTCCTGAATAATCAACCATTGGTAGCAGCCACTAAAAGCAAACCTGTGCACAGAGGATGGAAAAAGCACGGCCAGCTTCCTCAGCACTCCTCCTGGCTGATGGAGACAGGATTCACAGATGAGTTTGCTAACGAAGGAGAGAATCCCTCACAATTCTTTCTCCTCTGGGCTGTCACAATCAGGAAGGAGCTGCAGCGAGCCAGCTTTTGAAAGCAACTTATTTCCTGCAGCCTCAAGTACCGATCCAACAGCAGCGGAGGATCCAAATGCACAGCTGTTCCTCCCAGGAAGACTGGTAAAGGAAATGAAGTCTGAAGTGCAGAGGAAAGGTATAATCCGCAATGATAGCAGCTGCTCTGTCTGGGCCACTGGGGACTTAAAATATTCCATCATTATAACACAACATTTTGCAACGGGTTTTTTGAGTTTTAGTATGTTTTTCTTGTCATGAAAGCGAAGATTTTAACACTGGCTGGGAACAGACAAGTGCGGACAAGCGGAGAGAAAGTTTCCCTTGTTGCTGCTGCCAATCTCGCTTGGCCTTCTGGTGCTGTTACCGTCCTGGTGCAACAGATACTGCAGGGAAGAGGACTACCAAGCCAAAACAGGAAGCCAAACGTCTACTACAAACTAAGTGAAAATCACCACGAGAAAATCCAGACATATGCGATGAACCGGATCTGAACCCAGGCTTCTAGAACTGCTAGATCATTGTTTATTCCTCCATCACTCTAACTGTCATTTAAGTCACTTGCAAGTATCTGTTCCATTATCACACTGACGTTCTGGGACGTGAACAACACAAACAGCCCTGCAGGCCAGCCCAAATGTAGCCAATAACACCAATTCAAGCAAAAAATATTTGTTGGCTTTTTTTAGCAACGAGATCTGTTGCAACACGCTGGAATTCAGCAGCCACAGGAGCACAAGAGCTGCATTTTAGCCACACTGCAGTGCTCCACAACAAACCCCACCGGCAGCGGAGCGGTGCAGCCCCAGCACTGCGCTGCCTTTGGGATGGCTGTGGTTCACCAACACGCAGCCAAGGACTGATGGTTTTCCTTTCATGGAGACTTTGGAAATTAACAACGGGATGTGACATTCGAGCACCAGAACCAAAGGGATTCACAGCACGGGAGGGGAGGCAGAACTCTGCCCCTCCATCTCACGGAGCCCCCAGGAGCCCTCCCCATAAATCAAACTGGAAAGCAGAAGAAGCGGATTTCTGCATGAACGAAACCACCTCATTAGAGGATAGGGGACAGCAAGCTGGCTAACTGCTGGTTTTAAGTACGTGATGAAGCTGAAAGATTTCCCGGTACACAAGGCTGCAATTCCAGCTGCTTACAGTAAGCACGAGGTCTCTTCCACAGGAGCACCAGCATGGGTTCCTTCTGCCTGCAGATAAACCTCTGCACACTCAGGCTGTACTGAATGATTCCGTGCTTCGGAAAGGAGAAAGGAGATGAGCGGTTCTTACCCCTACTGGCTGTGACAACGTGAGCCATTTGGGGACTATCTGAAATCATTTCACTTTTGCAGTTATTGCATCTATAGAGCAAAGAACTGCAGATAGAAACACTGTGGTGCGTTGGGCACAGTGTGGAGCTGCTGGGGGCTCTCCCTTCAGCCCACCTCGGGCACAGATCCACACTGCAGAGCACAGAGAAGGCAATGCTGCACACAGCGGAGGCCGCGCGGCCCCACGGTGCAAAGCATCACTACTGCACACCAACCTGAAACAAACTTCTCCCAACTGGTAACCCTAACACCGCTTTGCTAAAAGCATTATAATCCCGTTAAATAAATTTCATTCATAAGAGATGAAATATATACCGATCAGCAAAGCTTAAGCAGGGATCGCTTGAGTCCCTGCCAACGAGCAATCGCTGCACTTTTAGCACTCCAAGAGAGCCAATTATTACTCATGAGTTCATGATGTTTTCTTCACCTTCCTGTTGAAGAGATTATTTAAGACCTCAAATCACTTAACTGGATTGTTTTGTCCTGTTATGAGTCATCTACAAATTCCAAGGCACCATTAGATTCTCCTTCACGGGCTGAAACCAACTCCCCAGATTGCCTCAGCTCTACGGTTTGGAGGAAGCGGGGCTATAAAAATTACACCCATCCCCAGACCCCCATCCCCAGGTGTCTTCTAGAGTTCGTGTGAAAGCGAAAAGATCTCACCTCCTCGTATACAATTACTATTTATAAACCACCCCAAATCCACATTACGCTCCAGGCCAAAAACCCTTCTTCCTGTAAACCCAAAGAGACCAAAACAGAACGCTTCACCACTGCAGGAAGAAAGAATAGCCGGGGGGGAGGGAGGGAGGCAGCATTTAGCACCGAACTTTTGTTTTCATTTGTGATTTCTGCGTTTTATACAGCAGAACTTCCCTACACATCAGCCGCGTGTAGCAGTCTCCATCACATGAGTCAGTGTGGAGCACCGGGTGTCCCCGGGGGCTGTGGGCAAAGCACCCCCACCAGCAAACCCTGCAGAATCTGAGTAATGATAACAATTAAATTTAGCACGCGGGCCGCCGCTCCGTGTTTAAGAAACACTTTGCTATTGCTGGGGAACAAAGGTTTGCTGTTTGAGACTTCACAGTCACAACGGAGTCGCAAGGAAAAACAGGATACAGCACAACTCGCGCCTTAAAATAGTGGCTGTTCCTCAGAGTTCTGCTCTATCACTGGGCAGGGAGCCAAGCTGAGCTACAATATGAACCAAACCTGATTTGCACTGCTTTTAAAAACAAACCAGATCCCATGGCAGCTCCCAAAGCACCGCCCTTCTGTTCCGAAAGGCTTTCAGCAGGAGAGAGGCATGCGCGTCGCCGCTAACTGCGTGCAGCGCTTCGGAGAGGACTTCCACGTGAAGCCCATCGATTATCTGATAGAAATTTCCTGCCTTTCAGGATCTATTTAAGTCCAGCACTACACTCAAAGCCTGACTGCTGTCCTGGCGGTCGTTACTTCCTAACAGTGTGCTTTAAAGGAAAGCACTGCTCAGAGCGGAGCACCGTAAGTGCCCACGGCTCCATGGGCACAACCCCAGAGAAGGAACGTCCGCTACAACAAAATCGCCCCTAAGCCGTACCCCTCCTTCTATTGAACCGCCTCAGGAAGACGAAATAAAAGCGGAGATGCCCTCATTAAGCGAGATAAAAATAGCTTTTCTGCTCCGTTTTTTATTTTTAGCCAAAGACTGACAATTCAGTTATGTAACCCCACGCGATGTGTAAGTGCCGGACCAGCAGGGCGTGCTGCCACTCAGAAGGGGAGCAGCTCCCAGGAGCACTCCCAGCTCCCAGCACAGCGCCGTGCCACAGAGCTGTGCCACCACGGCTCAGCAGGTGCACAGATGACGCTCCTCCATCCGCAGAACACCGCGGCTGCGCAGCGCTGTTACCTGCACCAATGCCTTGTGCTGCTCCCACTGCGTGCAACAGCAAGCCTTCACACTGCAGCTCCTAGAGACCAAGTTCTGGACCACTCTCAGAGCATTACAATCACCAGGCATTAGAGTCAACGTTCTTCGAATGCAAAACAGCCCAACAAAGCAAGCATTTTGGTGCAGAAGTGAAAAACTGAATGGAAACGAGAAGTCAATGAGACGTGAATGTGAGCGGGGTGGAAATGTGCGTGGAATGAGCACTGCCCTCCTCTCTCTTGTGGAAAAATGCCATGGAGTTGAGGGGAGCAGGGCCTGGTGGAGCTGGGAGTGAAGGACTGCAAGGAGGATGATGGCTGGGTGCATGGATGGACCAGGCAGAGCCCAGCAGCACCACGCCAGCCACCAGCAGCTGTTGAACGGCTGCCACAAACATGGCCTATGCATGCCTGCAAGGAAAGGAAACAGGTGAAGTCAACGGGTTCAAAGCTCATGGTCTTCCCCTTTCACACTCGTTTTTCCCCTTAATCCAGCCTGCAGAGGACTCCGAGCTGGCAGGAAGGCCCTGCACTGCTTCACCTATGGGATACTGCTCAGTCACGATGCATCCCAAGAGCACACGGCACAACCTGCAGACAGGCAATCAGAGCTGGAGCAGCATCACCTCCCTGCAAAGGCATGCACTGGGGAAACCAACTCTAATTGCCTCTCTGCGAAACTCCAGCTGTTCAAGCAACATCATTTCAACATGAAAATCAGTGAGTGTCGCAATAAATCCACCAGAACTGCACCATACAAACAAAGGAGCAGCCCAGCAGAGCTATCCGAGATTCTCCCAGCTTTCCAAAAGAAGCAAGCAGCGCAACCAACAGTGGGGAGCAGAGCACGCCTTGAGGAGAGGCGCCTGGAATTCAGCCGCGCTGCAGCATCGCCACCAAAGCGCGGTGTCAGAACGTGCCGCTGCTTCTCCTCTCCTTTGGAATTTAAGCCCCAGCTTTTGTGGGTGGCTGCTGTTATCTCACGGCAAAGGACTGCTGTGGCAGAAGGGGAATGTGCAGCTCTGAGGAAATCACGTGCAGAACAGGACTGCTATCAACACCCATTGCTGCCTGACAGCAGTGAGATCACAACGGCTCCGGTGGACAAACGGGCGCTCAGCAGAGCCCATGTGGCCCAACGAGCACCAAAGGAGAGCTCGGCAGAAATCTTATCCCCAGATATCACTTACACGGCACTAATCATCCTATGCAAATCATTTAAAGCGAATCGAAGCAACGTTTTAAACTTTAACTCCCACGCACTATCAGATACGCAAATCTTAGCTAATGAGTTAATAAATACTTACAGCTTGGCTGCCACCTCGAGTTTACACGAAAGCCTTTGGGACTGCAAGTTTGTATGGGAACGCACGTAGTTTAGGCCAACAGGGAAACAAAGGGAAGCAGCACAAAGGCCGCAACTCCTTGCTGCCACAAAAGGCACACGGCTGCAAGCTGACGTTCACTACCAAAATCTACCTGCTTCCTCAGCCCCACCAGCAGCCAGACGGCCCAGCTGCAAAGGAACGGCTCCACCAGCTCAGTGACACGCGCGGGAACGCCAGCCAACACAACCAGAAATGCTGTTTGAAGGAAGGCAAAGCTCGTTTTCTTTAGCTGCAGCATCCCGTTGGCTGGGAAGTGCCCCGCAGTACGCAGACAGCACATTTCGGCACAGAGCATCGATTGAATGCACCATTAGGGGCCAATCAATGCTTTTATGGAAATTGACAGAATTCAGCCCAAGAAAACACTCCTCAGCAATTAGAGAGAAAGAAGAGAAAACCAAGACAAATATTACACCTTTAAGCCATCTTGTTTAAATCCCCATTGACCACGCCGGAGAAGACGTCCACTTTTTGCCCAATTAGCGTCTCATTACCGCTACCATAGAGCGGCCAGAAGTGCCGGCTAATTTCCTGAATTAATGCCAGCACATTATTCAGATTAATCAAGAATCAGCTCCTCATGCTGACTGACGGCTGTCCACAGCAGGTTTGGAGCTCCGGCGTTTGTAGGTGTAACTCAAAGTCATCGCCGCCCCACAACGCCATCTGCAAACATGAGGCCAAAAAGAAATGGGTGCCCACAGCTGAGAGCTGCCAGGATCTGAGCTCCCAGCACAGCTCACCCCTGCGCCAACAGCTCTGCAATGCACCCCGAGGGAAAAACCCAACGCACCCCCCGAGAGGGGAAGGGCTGACAGCTCTGAACTCTGCTCTGGCAAAATGAGTAACTTCTAGAAATGCAAATGACTGCAAATATTCCCCACTGCTGAAGCTGAAACAAACTTTGAAGCGCAGCGCAGTGAGCAGTTCCACGTGTTCATGCACTGAACTGCACACAACACACCGAAATGTACCAGGAGTACAATTGCAGCTCATGTGCTGGGGATGCTGGATGGTTACAGCAGAAGGAGACGGCCGTGTGCGGGAGCGGACGCGCTCTGAGCGCAGAAGCAGGCGGCTGCAGTGCACCTTAGTGATGGAAGCATGAAAAAAGCCATTGTCTCCTTAGAAAAACAACACAACAAAAGCCCGAGTGGGCTCCCAGCAGAAAGGCTGCCCTGCGGAGTGGAGGCTGAGCTGCGCAGCGCGGCTATCAGCAGCGGCTCGCGCTGTTTACCTTGGACAGCTCAGGCCAAGGAAGGAGGGCAGAGCGCTGCACAGGAACAGAGATCCTTTGTGCCCCCACCAGAGCTCATCTTTACATCTGCACCGATTCCGCCCTGCATTAAGTCTCTCAGACTCCCAGCAGTGCGTGCTATCTCAGCTCAGCACAGCTCGGTTCAGGGTCAGCAGGCTGCCCTGCTCCAGCAGCCCCCAATGCACGGAGCTCCCTGGCACGCTTCTGGGCCCTCCAGCTGGGGAGGAACACCAGGCACAGCCCAACCAACACTGCTGCACAAGGGCAGCTCCCTATTGCCTGGAACACAGCACTCGGAGCTCACAGCACCCAGCCCCTGCTCGAGGGCCGAGTTCTGATTCTGATGCACTTCTTCCACATCCTTCAGTCACTTCAAAGCACCATCATGCAATCGGAATTTCTTCTGTATCAAATTATTTAATAAAAGGCATCGGGAATCACCGTGACGCTGTCATCACCATTCGTGTTTATCATTTTTAAACCAGAGATTAGCACTGCTGATTGAAGTAAGCTTTCAAACACTGCTTTGCATACTACCTACATCCGACAGACGGCTGCGATGCACAAAGGCCTTCTGATCTCTCCTGCAGTGAGCAGAAGTACCACTCCTGCCCTTGCTTCAGCACCAAGATTGCCATTGAGGAATAGTGGCTAGCAGTAGAGGTCCTCCTCTGACAGAGTGGTTCTCCGCAGCTCACAGACGCCTTCCACACGCTGTCTGCGTGCACGGAGAGGCCACAGGCAGTGCTGGAATTCTGCAGCGTGTTTCCAAACATCATCGTTCACCCGCTTTCCTTTCCTGCCTGTTTTCACTGCTGCAGCAGCCCACCTCCCTGCTGTCTGTGGAGCTGGGAGCTTCGGGGGGCTTCTCCTTAAGGCAGAGCTGCAAAATCCACGAGAGGAATTCAAACACGGCCCCAGCCAGAATCCCACGAAACAAAGTGCCTCCCACAATACGATGATGTGATAATGAATAAATAAGCAGCCCTGGAAACTCAAGAGCGTTGCCAGCTGAACAAGAGCTACCTTTACAATGCAGGTGACAAGCTTTACAAACTCAAACGCTTTAATGTATGGCTCCTCAGATGAGATGTGAAGAGCTCAGCACTATCTGTGCCATCCTGCATGACACTGTCTTGTTCACTGCAACTTTAGAAGGCAGCAGCAGTGCTGAGTGAGGGAGCGCAAGGAAAGCAGCACACATCCCCGTGCTGTTACAACAGGAATCGAGAGCAGGCCTGGTAAACACCTCCGAAATCAGCACGGCCCTGAAATTTCATGCTTTGCATTAAAAAAAAAAAGGGAACAGAATCATCAGCAAAATACAGGAGTCACACAGAACAAACTCCCCCTCTTCTCACCCACTTAGTTACTATGGGACTCGCAGAAATCTCTGGATTATAAACACGAAGGTCCCACTCACAAGACAATTAAGCAGATCCAGTGCTTCTATCAGCCACCCACCTGCGAGGCTCTTTGCAAGCTCTGTGGCTGCAGAAAAGCTGGAATGCGCGTTGCACCGGGCAGCTGAAAGGCAGCAGTGTGCTGCTCCTGAGCACAGCAGAGCCCTTCTGAACCCACCCTCACTTAATTCTCTGAGTTTTATACACACACACATATATTTACCATCTGAACGGTGAGGGCAACAGACAAGAAAAAGAGTGAATATCGCACTCTGCCTTGCCTTGGACAAGAAGGAAGCATTGCAATGCACAAATCTCAGATGGACTCAACAGTTAAATGGGTGGTAGGCTCCCAAGTGACAAAGCAAGGCCAGAAACAGCACGGCTCTGCACAAGAAATGGTGGAGCAGTAGTTTCCTGCCTCTGCTGCGACCAGTAACTAACAATAAAGGAGACAAGAGGGTAAACACTGCAAAAAGACAATTACTAATAATGAAAAAGCTAGAGAAATTTTGGGCTGCTTCCACACACTGAGTAACGCGTTTTCAAACTGACAGCACAGCGCTGCCTGCCAAATGAAAATGAGAGCAAACAGCAAAGTTGTGCTTAACCCCTTTTTGCTTTGATACTGCGTTTTGAACGCAGATGAAATCATGGAATTCAGCAGAAGTCCACAAAGGAGACATTTTACTCAGCTGTTCGGTCAGCATTTCCATCGCTTCAGTACCCAGAATCCTCACACAACTCATTCATCTCGGGTCCTTCTCTCAGTACCGGGTTCTGGAAAGCGAGAGGGGTTTGTGTTTGTGAATTCTGGGTTAGAAGCGCTCAGATGTTGGAGAGCCCAGATCAGCATTCCGGCTCACGGACAGCCTCGTCCTGCAGGAGGCAAACGCCAAACCTGAGAGCTCAGGGAAGAACCACTGCGGACCTCAAGAACCGCAGCCAAGCAACAGCCACCGAAAGGCAAAACCCGCAGGAGATGGAGCCACACCAGAGGTTCAAGGCGCACAGAACTCCATGACATCAAACACCTCCAAACCATCCTCACTGCTCTCCCAGCATAACTCCGGCACGGCATGCTGCACCATGCACCGGCAGACACGCAGTGCAGCCCCGGCCTCGCACCTTTGCAGCCACATGCCGCTGCTTTCCCCCTGAGCAGCAGCACCAAGCGAACACAAATATTTACCCTGCCCTGACAGC
>PPHD01006455.1:0-24513 GCA_002909625.1 Bambusicola thoracicus
AAAAAAAAAAAAAAAAAAAAAAAAAAAGATCAATAAAAATAGAAAAGGCATATGGTGGTCTTGTGACTGGGGATACAGCTGAGGTTGAGAAATATGTATGCAGTTTTTTCTTTAAGAGGGAAATATGTTTATTCTTTGAGTATGTAAGAAAACTAATGGTTTCCTGTTTTCAGACAGAGTTCTGATAATTATGCTGAAATGAAATATGCATAGTCTTATACTCTAGCAATATCCTAGCAATATCCTAGGCAATATACGGCAGTTAGCTGTTAATTCCTCTACTTTAAAGTGCTTGTGGTTTGCAAAGAAATAAGAAAAAATGGCATGGCTTGCATTGGGAATCTTACCTGTCTCTGAAATCATTTGGATTGCAATGTTAGAAATAAGTACTGGGGTACTAAAGAGATTTTAATAGCATGTAGTTGGAATGGCCATGAAGGGAGAAAGGGACACCAATTACACTATGGCACCAAAGTTTTAAAGGTTACTTGCTTTTCCCATCCCCCCAGCAGACGGGTGTAGAACAAGATATTGTTCAGATTCAATGAAAGAGGGAGGTAGTGGAGCTTGAACAAAAGCAGCACAATGTTTTCTCGTAGCCGGTCTTACTTTGTGTACTTCTGCCATGGCTGCATAAGATGAAGAAGGACAGTAGTGATGGTGTCAACTGGGAGATTTTTTGACTGAAACACTGAAAAAATTGTCTCTATTTACTGGTTCATCTCAGCAAATCTATTACCCTTCAAATGCCAGAAAGGTCAGCTGGGGTTATCTTCTGCATAAGTACTATCTGCATAGATTCCTGGGAAGGAGCTGAGCTCTTGCACTGTGTCTCCTGAAACAATGACTTTTAAGTCTTTGTTTATCAGTCTGCCTACTATGACTCAGTTCTTCTCCCTGTCCCCGTTCAGATGGCCCATAAGCAACTTTCTAGATGGACTCACATTCCACTGCTTACAAAGAGCCCAGGTTGAATATTCTTTTATGTAATTTCAGTAGAAGAGGTGTATGGTACAGCTTCTTTTCTTCTGTAACCATGGATAGGAAATTAAAGTTGTAACTGGATCGAGGTGGTAACACTAACTGGAATCCAAACAGAAGTCAGCATACTTGCTTTCTTCTCTCTTGCTATAATTGCATATTTCTGGGAGGATTTAGGTGAGGCTTAGATGATTGCTATGTAAACAAGAGAACATTTTCAGATGGCAGACCCTACAGCTGACAATGTCTTCTGCTATGGATTGGTACAGATATTTACATCATGCCTAAGTTTTCTCACTAGAAACATGTTTGGCATTTTGTATTGTGGATGCTACTGTTTTAAATCTAAAAGTATCCAGTCTATGAGATTTTTTTTTATAAAATTGTGGAAGGTATTGTGCAATAGCACATCTGGCAGCTATAGTCCTATTAGTGGTCTGATATTGTGTTTTGACTGTCTGACAAAATCCTGCTGGTCTGAACTCTTCATTGTTCATCAGGTTTTGGAAACAATTAATTGCTAACTTCTTACTGGCTCACATGATAAAGTGGCCATGTTCTGGTCCTCACTGCAATTGATATGGACATTGAAAACTGCAGCAGTGAATAACAATACACATTGCTTCTTAGTGTGCATTAATTCATTTAGTTTGAACTCTTACAGGAGCGGCTTCAGCACACTTACATCTTTTGGATGCATAAGCCAAGGAGACAGTGCAGAACCACAAGAACAGTGTACTGCTGATTGCACCAGACTCGTTAAAAATGGCATTTAAACACTGCAAAATGAAGTTCTAAGTCATTTATTTTGATCCTCAAAGGCTGTTAAATGGGTGTAGTTGAAAACTGAACTTTTCTTAGGGCTGTTAACTAACATGTCTACAATTATATGTGGTTGTTCTTCTTGCCTGAGAACCAAGGAACACTGGGGAAGAAATTAGTTGGAATGCAAATATATATGTGTATTTTTAATTAAAATCTAGTCTTCACAGCAGCACTGTTTTTCTGGCCAAATGGTTACCTTTATGAGAGTTTTCAAGGACTTAAGATGATTCTTTTTTTTTAAATTAAGTTTACTCTGAGAAAAATTATTCTTTATTTGTCAGGCCAAATACAAACTGTTTTATAAATCATTGTAACTGATCGGTAATTCTAGATAATTCTGGTATTGGATTAACTATTTCATCTCATTTTTTATTCAATTGTGTAATTGTCTCTCCATGGGAGAGTTGTAGATTTGGCAGTAATAACCCATGAGAAGTCTTTTACTTTTCCATCTTACTACCAACATCTTTATGATGTGTATAGAGCTATTCTGACAAGAGCAAGTCCCCATTTTCTTGCCATTATTTTAAAAAACTAACACGATAGGACAGTGGGGAAACTTTAAACTAAAAGAGGGAAAATTTAGGTTAAATGTTAGGATTAAATTCTTTACTTAGAGAGCGGTGAGGCACTGGCAAAGGCAGCCCAGAGAAGATGTGGTGCCCCATCTCTGGAGGTGCTGAAGAGCAGGTTGGATGGGGCCCCGGGCTGCCTGAGCTGGTGGGGGTCAGCCCCGCCCAGGAAGGAGGTTGGAATGGGGTGATCTTTAGGGTCCCTTCCAACCCAGACCATTCAATTATTCTATGATTCTATGATTCGATCAATGAAATCAGTATGTGAAACAATTATACTCTGTTATTTGTGATCTGTACTGCAGTATCTCAGCAGTCACTTTCTACTTATTGGAAATATTTTACTTTTCATAAGTAAAGTCAGTATTCATAATTCTGCGGCTCTGGTCTTTGATTTGGTGCTCTTCTGAAGCATTGAAATAACAAGAATTAACAGAAAAATACTGCGTTATGCTTTAAAGAGAGGTAAATTTGGCTTAAACTTCTATTACTTGTCAGCAGAAATCAAAGCCACACTTCTCACCCAACTGTTGTGCCCTCAAAGGATTTCTGGATTTCCAAATCCAAAAGCATAAGGAGTCTTGTAAGAAACTTTCTCAACCGGGTTTCATAGCACACAAAACCTTTAATACACTGACATATGCACAGCTCTTATTTCGCTGCAATGAGAGCTCAGAATAGACCTTGTGGGAGAACCCCAGCTCACGCCAGAAGTCTAGATGTGCCTGATTCACATTAAGAAACAGCATAAAAGTATTACACACTGCAGGCAGCACATTTTTCCACAGCACTGGTGGTGGCCTGCAAAATACCAGCATCTCCTGCAATTAACTATCTGTGGCTGAGAGCAATGTTCTACCCTTGCTGGGATTGCTGTCAGCCATCTCTTCTACTGACTAGAAGTGGCATAGCTCCATCCTAGCACAGCAGCCTTTCTCTGTGTCAGCAGAATACTGGCACGTCATGAGTTGAAAGTATAGTACATTTTGCATCTAGTTTCATCACTTTCCAGCCTGAGATGTTGACTGGCTTTTCAAAGCTTTGCACGAAACAGTAGATTTGATGGGATCCTCAGGCTAAAGATCCTTGCAACACTTTTTCTTTCAATAAAGAGTTGAAATTTGTATCAGGTGTCATTTTAAATTAACAACACAGTTGCCTTCTTCTTTCCCTCGATTATTTTTGTCTAGACCAAGTGACTTCTGAGGTTCCATTTCGGACTTGCAACAGTTTAGTGATAATTCAGTAAATGAAAGGCTGAATACAGCATAATGCTTTCATTTTAGGGGGGCTTAATGTAGATACATTCTTTGTTCTGAAGGGCAGAACCTTCACTAAATGTCCCATTGTTTTAGACTATCTGCTATTTGTTCTCCATAATTTTCTGACTTTCAAGTCTTTTACAGGAAACATCCCACCTCCAGAAATGCTTACAGACACAAACACTGATAAGAGAAACAGATGATAGTCCTGAGCCAGAAGAAGGATAGAGCAGTTTGGTAGTATGAAACACCTCTGAACAGTGAGTGAATAATGGACTGAGTTGTGTGTATTCTTGAAAACACACTAAACAAAGTCTCGGAGTCAAAGACCCATGAATCATCATGAGATATCAGTAATCTGCGATGGTTCAAAATCTCAGCAGTGGCTGTCCATGTGTGAACATTATTGAACCAACACTGAATTGAGATGATCCATAAGAATATAAGACTATCAGCAGTCACAGGGGACAACAGAATTTCTTTGTTTTGAAGAAGTCCAAACATTTCATGCCAGCACGGAAACTTTGTAATAAATGCTAATAGTGAAGTCAGACATAGGCATTTCAGTAGCACTTTTAGAAGCAAATAGATTTGTTCATGGGGTAAGGATGAGAGAACATCATTTTTCACTCCCCTGTTTGGGGAAGGTCCTTTCCAACCTTGCAATTCTATGATTCTATGATTCTATGAAATGACAAAGTTTCAGAATCTCAGCTTCTCTCACTTGACCCATTTTCCTTTCTTGCCCATCTCGGTGAAGTTGTGTTGACTTTCTGCTCTTCTATCTCTATATATCTATTTGCTGGAGGTATCTCATCATTCATGATGAGGAGTCTGAGGAAAATCAACTGTGTTGTTTCTTAATCACCGCACCGGGATATTTCTTGCCTGTGAGTCAGGTCTTAGAAGATGTTTCAAGGCAATGGCAACACAGGATGATAAAATACTTGACACAGGATGACAAAATACAGAGGTACTCTGCTCACAAGCCTCAGAAAATGCCAAGAAAATAACTGTGAGAGCAGTGTGCCATGGGAATGGCGAGCAACCTTGCAGAAACCTGTGACATAAATGGGCATCTTAAGCCATGCTTGGAACCAATGTTAGTTACTCAATGCCTTTGAAAAGGTGAGTGTACTGAAGATATCTCTGTGGGCTCTCATGGCTGCAGCTGGCCCATGGCATCTGCACAGTCGGAAAGAGGCAGAAGCATCTCAGGAAACCTACATCCTCACAGACATCCTGCTAGAACTACTTCTGATTAAAAAGAACATATGGATTAAACTACATATACTACAGATTAAGTGCTGGAAGGAGTTGACAAGGAGTTTTCTATGTCTTGTGTATACAGATAGAGCTAAATTAGGCACTGCACTCTAAAACCCCAACAGCCATGATAAGACAAACCCCTGTGGTATAGTACTGCTAGCTGGCAGTCCCAGGCACAGTTCACAATTTCTCTGGGAAATCTGTACTATTGTTCCATCCCCCACACAGTGCCGAAGTGTTCTGTGGTGTTTAGAAGGAACCTTCTGTGTCCTGGCACTGGGCGGCCCTATAAGGAGCCTGGCTCCATACTCTTTGCATACTCCTTCCCTCCTAATTGCAGTGGATATTGATAAGATCAGATCTCATTCAAGCCCTCTCTTCTCCAGGTTGAACAGCCCCGATCTCTCAGCTCCCTCACAGGAACAGTTCTCCAGACCTTTCATAATTTATGTGGTGCTATGTTAACTCTCTCCCATAACTCCATGTTATGTTTTCTAGAGTGGGAAGCAAACAAAGAACTATGTGCTTGACATGCAGCCTTACAAGTTTGGAGGACAGACTGGCAGTTTCCAGCTACATGTTTTTGTGTGAATATTTAACACAATAACGGAGGTACACTTACAGGGTAAAAACTGATATTTGTGAAGATAATATTTCTCATTTCCATCCCATGAAAACATCTGAAACAAAGGGGACACCCAATTCTAGCTAAAGAACTATTGGAAATAAGAACCTTTCTGCTTCAAGGGAATGAGCTTGTGGATATTTTGCCTTGGTTTCTGTACACCTGAAATTGGATGATCTCACTTCATATTTAAGTAGCAGATGCCATCTTTAAATAGATTATCTTCAGCCAGACCAATAGACAGAAATTCATATCTCTGGGAGACAAGAAGTCTCCCTGTGCTCATCCTTCCTGCGGTCTGTATGCAAGGCTCTGCCCGGATTTGCCCTAGGGCTGTTCATTTGTCTAGTCATATGAGGGACCAGATTTGTTTCTGATGCTTGATACTGGTTTATTGTCTTATGTTGAAGTTCTTACTTATTTCATTTTCATGACTGTAGCTTACATATTTATTTTCTGCTTTTTTTATATATCCAAATAAGAAGAATGCCTTTTATTTTTTCCCTGGAAAAACTGCACAAATTTAATAGCGGCAGCTGTTGTCAAGCAGCCAAACCAGTGAGTTACAGTGAAAAATATGGTATAAACTAAGCTCTTTAGGAAAACTAATTACTTACATTGAAACTGTGTTAATATAGATGACTGGAAAGACTCTCCTTGATAAGAATTATTGTATTTGCAAGTACCATTCTTAGAACCACTTTTTTGATGAAGTAACACCAAGAAAGTAAAAATGTCAATAGAGTAACAAATACACAATAAATTCCCCCTGAAGGAATGTGAATAGCAAGAAAGACTTATTTATTCATTTATTTATTTATTTTCCCATGCTAGCAATAAATATTCTGCATCAAGGCTGGACAATTTCTGTTTTTTGCCTTTTTCATGCTTTTGTTTCATTAATTACAAATACCGTTATTTTATAATTCTCCCAAGTCTGCTATTGTCATTTTGAGTAACTGTGGTCTCTTTCTTTTCCTTTACTTTCTTCTGTCTCCATTTCCTGTGGAAATTGAAAGTAATGTTTATCTGCACTGCTGCAGGTGTAATGCCAAGGCAAATGTCTGCAGTGAATTCTTCCACAAATGCTAAACAGCAATGTGAACTATCTGAAAAGCACAGTTAACTCCCAACACATTAATATCATCCCTAGCAAGTGCCAATAAAGTCCTATTTGAGGCAAAGGAAGGTGCTGTTTCCTGATAGTAAAATCTAGCAGCATCCCTCCAGAAAAAACATACATATCTGGTTGAGAAATGAATACACAACAGTATGTTTGTGCTGTTCCTGTGGTGGTTCTTTTTACACAGTGTTCAAATGTCCCTCATTTATATACGTCATCTTTCTCCTAAAACAGCTTGCCTAGACTTTTCCAGAACTGTCTCTTGTAAAGACAGCATTTAGAAATTATTTTGAAAGTTATTCTGGGGACAAGGACATCTGGAGCAATATTAATTATCACCTCTCCAAATGACCAGAAACATATGGGACTTCCTGTCAAAACAGTGGAAAATGAAGCCAGTGCAGATGTTCACACGAACAGCCCTGACACCTTGTGCCACACCCAGGGAAGGTGAGTGCACCTCTGGACACAGTCATGTCTTTCCAAAACGTCTGTTGTCATTGATAAGGCCAGAACTCACTCTTCTACTCTTCTTTTTTCTGAAGGCACGTAAAGACATCAGATACTTTTGCCAGCTCTGTTGTTCTCTTGAACATACATATATAAACATTCCCCTCCCCCCCCCAAAAAAAGGAAATGGCCAATTACGGTTTGAGAGCTAAATGTATTTATAAATCTACCATGTTAAGTATCAATCAAATGAACTTATTGAAACCAGATGGTTGCATGTGTTTATGGCAGCTTAAATATGATCAGTGTTACATCAGTTTTTAGCATAAACACAGTCTGAAGTGACTTTGCTGAACTTCTAGATCCATGTCCCAGAAACCTCTGTGGACTCAGTTCTGCCTGGATGTCCTCCTTTGCAGTTACATCTCTTGTCCTGGGTGTAGCAGCTGCTTTAAAAATAATAGAAGAGGGATTGCTATATCCAATGGTGCATGTTAAAGCTTGTTTTGTTTTTGTTTTTGTTTTTGTTTTCTATTGTCAGAAAAACAAAATGTCCATTTGGAATCCTGTTCAAGTCTCTGAAATGCAAATAACTAAGGTCTACAGCAAAGGCAGCAAGAGTTCTACACAACTAAGGATTATAGCAAAGTCAGTCTGGCTGAATTATGATAAATAATCTTGCTGTGCCATCAGAATGTAGCTGGCTTGTGTGGCCTGATGCTTTATATCTAAAATATCTAGGAAAAACAACGAAGCTAGTTCTCTCTGTCTCTCCACATGAACATCTTTTTCTTAGACTTGCTAGTAAAAAAGACCACCCAGGCACTTATAAAGTCAAATAAAAAATCACTTTGAAGACCAGATCCTTCATATCCTCTTCCCTGTCAGCAGCTCCTTCTCCTTCACCATGTTCTTTAACATTCACCTGTGAGAGGAAAATGATGAATCCTGGCAGTGGTAGCACTGCAGGAGGTGAGCTACAGGGACATGCTGTATAGTGATGATGTCTTACACACTGCATTAACCAAAGCATGTCTTCAAAGTAACCACTTCATAACCTCTGCATCCACTCCTATAAATTTTGGTACCTCTGGAAATTCTCAGCGTCCTCTTCTTCCCAACAAAAAAGTAGCAGGTGTTTAACACTCACAGCGAGTCCTTTCCACGCATTTGCATTGTTAAGAAATAACAAAGCAATGTGTTTAATTCTTATAAATGAACCCAAGTTAGTTTGAGAGCTACATGAAATATTATGTGTGCAAAATTCAAATGACTTCAGAGCGCAACTCAAAAATGTGTTTGTGCTTACCATCTACTTCAGGAGTCTTGTCTGTAAACATCACTACAGATGTAGAGAGCACACAAGGACGCATCAGTCATCACTTTGGGCACACAGCAGGTACCATCTTTGCTACGGTATTTGCCAAAACACAACACACCAATATGGCAGACACTGGATACTCGACATCTGGGGCAATGTTTTGATATCTTTTGTACCAAAGTTTTTGCAATTTTTTTTTTTTTCAAGATTGGTAGTGTTAGTGGCTAACTAACAGTTACTGAAACATATATACGTACATAAATTTGTATACACGGCACAATCTTCACTACATGAGAAGCCAACACATAGCACTTCAAGGCAGCATCAAGGATGTTGAAAATATTTTTGTTTCTTGTAACTTCAACTTAATTGTTGAATTAAAGAGAGATGATATCAGAGGGAACCAACTGAGTAGCTTCCTCTCTTCGAAGAAGCAGCGAGGGAAATAATAGAAACAAAATAATATCTCCTCTACAGCCCTTTCCCAATCTATGAGCTCTCTTCTCCCGGCATACTTCCTTCCCTACATACAACACTAGATCACTGGGATAGATAGTGACTTCCATGTGCTTTCTCTGCCAGTTCTGCAGCTGCCCTGCTTCACTAGTCACCCTGAAGCATGGATCCCCACCTGTGACTTCTTGTGCACTTCCAACAAAGCTGGAGGAAAGGTCTGTAATTACTATTTTATCCACTCGGTACGGAGGGCTTGCAAAATAAGCACACTTGTGCTTAGTCATGATCTCTGTTTCAGAGTCTGTGAAAGTTTTCTGTGCTTGTGCAAGGGGATATGAGGGTCTTAGGAGAAAGTTTGTCACTCTAGAGGGTCCTAGAGGGTCTAGAGGGTAAGTAGCAGATTTGAACTTCTCACTGGAGTTAAAGCTTTATATAGTATCACTTCTGCTCTTTGCTTGTGTCTAAATGTGGAATGTAGCAGCAGCGCACCATCTTTCCCACAGCCACCTGGCTTAATCAGGGACCAAGGCCAAGGGAAAGTCATCAGAGAAGAGGAGCAGAGGATTGCAAAAGGGGCTCCAGCAGTCTTTTCACACACTATTAAAAAAGTAAATTCCCAGAAGGTTGATTTTTCTACTTATGCCTCTCCACACAAATTCAGAATGAAGTTTTCCATGTGACAGAGGAAATAAGCTGGACAGGAACCCAACTGCTCTCTGAATAGCAGCCATACCACGAATGATTACTTGCTATCTTCATCTGTTGACAGAATGATTTGAATTGATTTAAATAGCTCCCAGATGGCTGGCTTAACACTTAAATCTAGTATGCATCCAAGATTCATTGTCATTACTGATTTCTCAGTCAACCTATCATTTCTGAGTGGTGCCACATCTCAGGTCTGTTGTGCACATCAGCTGAGTAACTACAGTCCATTAATAATAAAATAGTAATACTGTAGTAGCTGCAGGGAACAGAAATAGCGCTTCATATCTCTGTGTTCCTTTAATCCAGAGTTGAATGCCCTTGGAGACCTGCTGGCCAGTCATCCATTAGCTGGCTTCTGAAATGGAACTTGATGTCTGCCCGTGCCATTATACTCCTGGCTACAGAGGAAAAGAACTAGAAGATAAACAATCATGTGAGTTTTGACGTAGGTCTGACCCACTGACTCAGTCCACGTGCAAGAGGCAGGACTGTGCAAGGGAGCCTACAAGGTCGGGTTTTCTGGTAACACAGCAGGAGAAATAGGTTGAAAATATGTGGTATTCAGCTAAAAGCACAATGTTAATGCAGAGTTTGGGAAGATATTAAAAGAGATAGAATTTTGTACATCCTGTTTTTTTCAGCTCCTGAGCTATTTTCCACAAGAATTGCAAGATCCAAAGTGCATTAATAGAATAGCATTGCTGGAACTCACAAGTCTGCTTGGAAACCACCTGTTAAATGTTAACTTACTCTCAGACCATCTGAATCTCCAAGACAGGTATTGCACACATGATATGAAGATGCTACTGGAACATAAGTTTTAATGTATCATGTTACCCACACCGAGAACAAAAGCAGCTTCAGGAGGAATTAAAGCAGTTTTATTAAGGGAAAAGCTTCTTCACAACCTAAAAACTACTATCCATTTGACTATGCAGCAGGGAATCATCAGTCCAAAGTAGTACTGAGTTCTGATATTCTTTAGGTGAACTTTTGGAATTTAGCCATACATCCTTGACTTCTAATGTATATCCAACTTCATTTCAGTATCTATCCACTTTACAGCTTGTAGCCAAGATATTCAATCTGCAGCACCCTGGAATACCTATGTCACATTTTTCAATAATAAAATTAGGGAAGTGCTAGAAATGCTTTCAAGTTATGGGCATAAGAACAAAGTACTGGATGATAAGAAAATGAGGATTTAGATTAGACACCTTGCTTCATGTGTCATAAAAGCATGTAGTAAATGTGCAGTAGCTCATTCCCGCTCTTACTGAGAAAGGAAGAGAGTAATGCACTCTGCACTCGCACTTGTGCACCACACTCTTGTTCACACCCTACCTTACTTTGAAATTACTTGCTTGGATTCAAGCAAGCAGTCTTCTCACTGCAAGTTATTCACAGATAATGTCTCGATCAGTCGTAGCCAGGGAATATCTGTTAGTACTTGCGAAGGTCTCCTGCAGCACATTTAATCTAGCTGTGATTGGTGTATCCAGGCCTCCTTTAATTTTCTAAAGGAATGAAATATTTTGTAAAAGAATTAGAGATTTTATGTTTTTTTATTATCAATATATAGTTGGAAACCCAAATGTAGTCACATGCAAGAAAGTATGTGCTGTTGCCTTGTCAAGTTTAAGCACCAAAGATTTTGCCATAAGCTACATGAATGCAGTCCAAACCACTCACCTCAGGTTCTTACTGTGGAAATGGTTCACTGATATCAGTAACATGCTCAGTATCTGCGTTTATCTCATATACTTGGATTGTATCACTGGTTGGTTTAATAATAAAGTCAAATCCATAATAAGAGAATCACTGAGAACTTATTTACTTCTTGATAAGCTCTCATAACTCTACAGCATCAGTGGCATTTTGAATAAAATTAAATCAGAAGTCAAAGAGAACCCAAGAACTAAGAAAATTCACAAGAGGAAATGGTACCAAATTCTGTTCATACTATTTATTAAGTTTGTCCATCAAGAGTAAAATACAGACTTAAAATATTCCATTGCTATGGGATACAATCTCATTTCAGCATGCCAGTCAGTCATATCGTGTAATCCTCATTTCTGAAAAACAGACCCATGTTAAAATCAGCTTTCTCAGTTATTTGGAAAATGCAGCCTCAGTATCTCTGGCTGACTACAGGCAATTTAAAGAAGCTGGGCATGCTGTTTATCCCTCTCCAGGGAATGCCAGTATTCACACTATATATGGGTCCTGCGTCTCATCCCCTTGTGCTAATGTAGTTCCACAAATTGGTGATGCTGACTGGAGAATCATCCTCATATACACTAACATCAACCTTTATGTTTAGGGTCCCATGCACTGGTTTAAAGTGAGTCACTGTACTTAGTGATGTAGACCTAGAACTACAGCAACCTAGCAAAAGCTGCTGAGTGGTACCCAAGTACAGGGATGGAATGATGGAGCTTTCTGCTAATGTCAGGCAGAGGGGGAGAAGAATGCAACTAAGAGAACACCTTGTTTTGTGTCTTTCCTTTATGTAAAAAATTCTCCTATAGTGGATAGGTTTGCAAAGTATTCAAGAAACATATAAATGAACTCTGAGCAGGGAGAATGAGCTCTGAGCAGGGAGAAAGGGAAGAATACCATTTACAGCGATAAAGCATCATGATACTTGGAGAGTTTCAGCCCATGCAGATGCAAAGAGAACAGCACTTACTCCACATTTGTACTGAAATAGCTACAGTGAAATTCCTGCTGATTTACACCAGCCTTACAGAAACCAGCCCCCAGAGAGAGAATGTCACCTTGTGTCTGAGTGTCACAACAGTCAGGATTTGCTAACAAAATGTGGCGCATCCTGATTGGGAAAGTTGATGACAGTCTAAAAGAATATAACACGCTCTGCACAAACACATTAACTGAACCAGACATTAGCAGGGAGACTACTTCTCATGAAACAATTAGAACTCAGTGGAAAAAACACAGTGTGCTTCATATTTTCCGCCTGATTTCCATGCAACTGGGAGCGCCTCTTGTCCAAAGAAAATTGTGCTCTAATCACCCAGCCTTGTGTGGATGTCATGCCCTCTAACACATGCAAACACCTTATCAAGTTATCCCAGCGTATCCTTTCAAGGACTCTGAAGGCAGCTGCCACCCACGACGGCCCTTGCTGCCTGTAGCATTCCAGGCGCTCACACCTCCCTTAATACAGTAACAAAGACAGCTTGGCTGCCACGCAGCCTACAGCCTGCTATTACAGCTGCGAAACAGCTAACTTTGGCAGCCATATATCATTAAGGCTTTGTTTAAGGAACTCTCAGAATAGCCTATTGCCATAAAGCCACTAACGTTATGCTTGTGACCAAGTACAAAGGAGTGGAGTATTGAGCACGCTGCTGAAAGCAGCGGACTGGGATTTGGAGGTGATCGAAGTAGAATGGAAACGAAACTACCGCCACTAGTAATCACTTAACTACAGGCCCTCCCTGTATGCCCAAGTTTCAGAGGTCATGAATCAGTACATGTGTCTGGGCTCTTGTCATTTTAAGACACAAATAAGGGACTGGAGAAGCCCAAGTTAACGGCTGAAAGTCACTAGGCTGAAGGCAAACTGTTCCGAAATGGGACAGAAGTAATGCATGTTGAAACCTGAGTCTCCTTTCACATAGCAGGGCTCCTCTGGTTATTGCCCTCAGGATATTACCCAAGTGTGTGCACATACATATGCATATATATATGTATATATACATACATATCACTCTGTGGAGGAGGCAGGTAGTCAGAAGGGAGAAAACAAGTCAGATACTATAATCCAGCTCCAACAAATAAAATCACCTACATGAATACATAAATGATAACAAAATTCAGAGACCAGGCACATCCTTGTAAGCTAGGATTTTCCACCAGTTCTTGTTTTGTGAGAGATGAGTGATCTTAGCTAACCTGGGCTAAATGCACATATGCTTGCCATCACCCTATTGGAGCAGCTGCCAGGGCTACAGACCAAGGCGATGGCTGGGACAGTGGTCCCATCCTTCCCACCCTTTCCATGCTTTTACTCTCTCCTCTGCAAGCAGAAGGTGAGATTTCACTTCTGTTCCATCCTGTATATGTTACATACACATGTATATGTACATGAAGCCTTTTGTAATCCAGTCCAGATATTTTTAGGAATAAAATCAGCAGTGATCAAAACCAAAATGACAATCTCTTACTGGAGAAACCATCTAGTTGCGGTTTTCCTGACTTGGAAGATCATCTTGCATCTACAGGCTGAAGGAAGAGTGCACTTTCTTTCCATTATTAAGGTTGAAATGCCTTTGCATTCACATTTTGCATTCCTTGACACTGTGGGTAGAAAGGACTGAAGCAATGTTCCTTGCGGACTATTCTTAGCTTATCTTTTTCTCCTGTTCTTAAACAGACCTATATGAAATACAGGTGACTGCTTAAAGAAGGATTAGTCCATAGAAAATAATACAAACCTTTAAGGAATGCCAGAATCTAGGTTTCTTTATGATCTTAAATTGATCCTATTTACTTTAGCCTTTGGTCAATGATGACACCTTTGTTACTTTTCACAAGATCGCTTTCCTGCTAATTACTGGCTGTCCCTGCAACCTTTAGGTTGACACTACAAAAGGACTTGGACACACAGGGGGGATTAAGATCAAAAGGAAAAACTGAATATAGGTCCCAACTCCTAATGTGTGTTGCATGGCTTTCCTATTTGAACACAGATGAGTTTTCTGGTAACCAGTCGTTCCTTTGAAAAATCAAGAGATGAAACAGCATCCCTTGTGGGGAACAGATCTGAATCTAGCCACAGGCTGGCAGAGGTGTAAATGTCACGCTGAGCTTTTTCAGGTACAAAACAGAGGGCAGGAATGTGGAGGTGGCCCTTTCATTTCTGGCTTCAGCCTGTTATACAGTTGGCTTGAGGTGAGAACACGGACGTGTTCATGCACCAGAATAATTGCAGGAGGGGACGTCTGGCAGTGCTGTGTCCAGGCTCTGACTCAAATCAGGCACCAGGACCGAGGGATGCACATCTAGAGACCACTTGTACAGAGGTCAGAATAAGCAACTTCCCAGCTTGAATGTTGTGCACAAAACAAATCAAGTTGCTAAACACAACATTTGGCACATTGGCCTCAAGGCAACTCACTGCACCTCCCTACATAATTTATTTTTATTGTAATAAATGAAGCAGATTGCTTGATACCAGGAGTCAAAGTCATTTGGTGAGCCCTATGCATTCTGTGCACCAAATGAGTCAGCAATAGCTAATGGAGTTCATCAGTACCCCTGCTGCCTTCACAAATGTCTCCACAAAAAATGCCAACAGCTCTTCCTAACAGCGTGGATTTTCAAACCCTGTGGTATGAAAATACAGCATATGGAAATATAGGGAACAACTAGCAAATGCACATTCTTTCTATTTCCTTGCTGTTCCTTGCCTTGCTTTCCCTTCCCTTCTATTTATTATAAAAAATAAAATACCACCAGAGTAACCTGCTGAAACCTTCATCTCACAACTCTAAGTACCAGAGTGAAGAAAAGATATACTGTTCAGGAGCAGATAGGTGCTCTGACAGTGCCTGCTCACCATTTTCTCCTGTGAGAGACAGTACGTGGGGAAAATCTCCCTCCTGCCAAACACCACTGGGACAGAATCATGACAAATCTGAATTTGGGACACTCAATAAAATCTGGAAGATACACAGTGTCAAGGATTTCACCCACTGTCAGCATTTCAGCTGCATTCGATTAGTATGCTGGATAGCTGGGACTCACGAGCATTGCAAAGATGTCTCCAAAAGTATGCATACTTTCATTAGATTACTGATGATTTAGGACACCATCTGTGCATTTTCCCTTAGTGGGCAGAGCAAGTGCAAACCAGTGAAATCAGTCAAACACTATCAGTGAACAGTAAATTAACCTTTTGGAGGGAGGAGCTCTCTGAAGGACAAGGTGGAGGTTAACGACCTTCCTCTATGATGCTCCTCTCCAGAGCATTCTGCACTAACAGCCTGCAGTGAAGGCAGAAATAGGGATGGCTGCCAGATAGTAATGGGGTGATACTCCACGCCATTTGACGTCTGTCTGAGCCTTCAGCAGGAGCTGAGAGCAGGACTGATCAGCAGAGGAGGAATCAATGGCTTCATTGAGTGTGCCTCAATATTAATCCACTGATCTTGTTCTTTACACAACACACAGGTGGTCTGATACGTGCTGCTGGATTTAAGTGCAATTAACTGTGGATGGCAAGCATTCTGAAAGTGACATATTTATTATAAAAGGAAAAAGGTGATCGAAACTAAATTATCCAAGGCAACCTATATCTGAAATAGTCACAGTCAAAAAACAGATTTTGTTCCCAAGCTACCCCAAACACATCCTGTTCTCCTCTACTTCAACAAAATATTATCTTTTGCATCTAATGTTATCTGGGTAGACCGTGCCTTCTCCTATAGAGAAAGCAACACCCTCTCCAGACGTTTAATTTTGTTCTTTTCACTAGTAAAATATTTTAAAAATATTAATGCACTTCTGTAGTGACAGTTTATTTCCCAGTTGTGTTATTGAAAGCCCTGTGATTCCATCAGGTACTGCAGAATAAAATTCATTGATCCTACAGAAGATCTACAAAAGGATGCCAGCTGTCTCTGTCTTCCTGTGTTTGTATCAAGCTACTAATATTTTCCTCTATCTACTGGTATAAGAATGTGAATACAAAACGGATAGTCCTGAAGAGAGACCCAGTAAGAAGAAGAATATGCCTGTGAAGACAGTAAAAGTAGGGTTAAAAAGAGCCAAGCGTGTATCTTAGTTAAAGCCACCTTCTGAAATTCAAAGTACCAGTGCAATTCTGCACAAGCTGGAAGGAGAAAGGTCTGCAAAATATTTGACCCCATAAATTACAAGAAACTCAGCACTTGTCATTGCAAGTACTAAGTTAGCTTAAGCAGACAGATGACATAAATTTATGTGCTTCATCAAAAAGCGATATTCCTACTGCATTTACATTTAGTAAATGTTGGATTTTATCAGATTTTAATTGCCATCCAAATCTGACCTCAGACTCCATCTCCAAATAGCTGCAGCCAATGACACACTGCTTGGTAGCATCTCTTTTTCTGCAAACTCTGCCTATAGGAATGAAATCGCATGTTAGGGAGTGTGGCCTGCATTTCTGGAAATAGCAGTGCCATAAAGGGAACAGGATAGAATCATAGAATTACTCAGGTTGGAAAGGACCTCTAAGATCATCAAGTCCAACCGCAGCCTAACCATAGTACCCTAACTCTAACAACCCTCCTCTAAATCATGTCCCTGAGCACTAAACTTACTTTGGTGCAACTTGAGGCCATTTCCCCTCATCCTGTCACCTGTCACCAATGAGACCTACCACACTCTCAGTGAGACACCTTTCAGGTACTGGAAGAGAGTAATATAGTCTCCCCTCAGCCTTCTCTTCCCCAGACTAAACAGCCCCAGCTCCCTCAGCCCCTCCTCATAGGGTTGATTTTCCAAGCCCTTCACTAGCCTCGTTGCCCTTCTCTGGACCTGCTCCAGGACCTGCTCCAGCACCTCAATGTCCTTTCTGTACTGAGGTGCACAAAAGTGAACACAGTGCTCAAGGTGAGGCCTCATCAATGCCAAGTACAGGGGCAGGATGACTTCCCTAGTCCTGCTCACCACACCATGCCTGATGCAAGCCAGGATGCCATTGGCCTTCTTGGCCACCTGGGCACAATTGCTGGCTCATATTCAGCCCACTGTCCATCAGTACACCAAGGTCCCTTTCCATCAGACAGCTTTCCAGCCACCCCACCCCAAGCCTGTAGGGTTGCCTGGGGTTGCTGTGACCAAAATGCAGGACCTGACTCTTGGCCCTATTGAAACTCATAAAGTTAACCTTGACCCATCAAATCAGTCTATCCATGTCCCTCTGTAGTGCCCTTCTCCCCTGTGGCTGATCAACACTCCCTCCCAGCTTGGTGTCATCTGCAAACTTACTGAGGGTGCACTCAATCCCCTCATTAAGATCACCAATGAGGATGTTAAACAGAAGTGGTCATAAGAAGTGATAGGTCATCAGAAGTGATAGGCCATACTGCAAATCTCTCTGCCCTGTCAGTAGGTGGATATTCTACCTCCTTGCTGTAAAGAACTAAGAACTCAGTCCTTGGACTTCAGGAAAGCAAAAGGTTAATGGGCATTGCTGTGTTCATGGTTGCTATGAGAAATCTCTGCACTTAATAGGCATCCAGTTGTTGGATTACATCTGGGTTCAGAATTTTTCTTATAATATTTGTTCCAGTGTTTCACAGCAGTCCTAAAAAAACCCCAAAAACTTATGGTCTGGATCCTGACTCTCAGAGTTTGCAGAACTTAGTGGAAGTGCAGCATTTATCTTGTATTCAAAATATCTTTCTGCTCCAAGAAGACAGATGTCTGTAGAATACCACCAGGGTCCTGCAGGAGCACACACAGAAGCGAAGGCTGCTCTGTAAATGAGGAATACTGGAGAATAAAGGCACTGCTCCCTTCCTGGCGTTAGCAACATGGGCTCCCTCAAGCATCCCAGTACAGTGGCAGCTCCCACTGCTGCTCTCCCTGTAGGAGTGCAGGCAGAGGCTGTCACATGCACTCATCTTCAACAGCTGCTCCATCACCTCTGCAGGCATAGTGTGCCTATGGCCTGTACCCAATGAAAATGCACTGGGGATCTTCTCACAGGGGGAGAAGCACAGGACATGTAGAGCCTTCATCACCAAGAACCAACAGCGAAAATTTAAACAGCACATCTTGATGGGAAGTGTTGGGAACAAGCCAAGCCAAGCCCATGTGAAATTTTGCAGTGTGGTTTATGCCTTGTTGTTCACTGTAAACGCTTCAGTGCTACCCTTAGGCATGCTGCTCAGAGAGCACAGAAGCATCAGGGCTCTATGGGAAAAGATTTTTCACCTGCCTCTGCAAATCACAACCCCTTTTTCCTCTGCTCTTTTCCAGCCCAAGTGAAGGAGGAGGAGGCTGGACCATTCCAAGGATACTGTCTGTCATAGGTCCTTCATTACACTGTGTACACATTGAAGCACATCCTGACACAGATTTTCTTTTTTCTGTCTCCCACTCTGTTTTCCTTCCCTGAATGTGAAAGCCATGAAATCAATCACATATGACAAGAGGGTTTAATCTGTGAAGTAGAAGGAATGTAAGCCTATCTAAGTAGTTAACAATTAACAGTTCCAGACTGAGAGCAGGATTTTGTTCATTTCAGAAAGCACCTGGGGCCATTTGCTTTACACTAATATATACAGAGATCTGGAATGTATTACCTTATTATCCTGGTACTTATCAGTACATGCACGAATGTTCACATTTAGAGAAAATCCAGTTATGTCTGCATGCTCTTCTCCTCTGCTTTATGCAATTATGCTGTTTAGTCATGAATCACAGACCTTCTAATTAAGGCTCAAGGTCAGGAAGAGTGGGATGGAAGGTAGGCAGACTTTTAGCTAAAGGCTGATAAAGCCATTGGTTGTTTACAGGAATCACAGTGTGCTTTCCCAGAGGAACTAGATTGACAAGTTTTGTATTAACAGAACAAAGTTAATTCCTCTGTTTTCTCCTGCATTCTTGTAGGCAGTTTCCTCTAACCGTGGAATTAAAAGTCATGCACTAGTTCTCTCCTGCACTATCTCAGCTGGGGTCAGCTGGGGGAAATGGCCACAGTCAGTTATTCCACAAGCCAGAAGCCCTTCAACATTTTGATCTATTGCTCAAAATATGATTTTTTTCCCATTTCATGTGTTACTGATGGTTTAGTAAGTGTGAAAAAAAAAAAAAAAAGGAGACATTTCTTGGAAATACTATTTCTTTACTCAGTTTCACATCTAGAAGAGAATCACTTTCTCTGTGAAGTTCAAGGTTCTCCCATTGACTGCCCATTCTCTTATAGTTGGTGCCATCTTACAACTCCTGTGGCCTTTCAGAGTCTTCAACAGCTCAACCTTCCGAAGAACGTTCTTGTCTTCGGCCTCACCTACTCATGAATCTTATCCAAGGTCAGGCACAGGGAGCCTTTGCTTTGTTCAGTAGTCTTCAGGAGAAAATCCCCACTTTGAGTCCTTGGTAAAACACCAGACAAAGAGCTACCATTGCTTTGGTCATCACGATGAGTGAGGACTTATCCCCATGACAGAGACAAAATCCCCTCTTGCCAGCTGTACAAAGAAAGGAAGTGACATCACTCTGAAAATAAATATAGAAATAGGTTTTCTGGAAATATTTATCCTTTGTTGTTGAATAGAATGTAAATGTACAGTCAAGCAGAGCCCACTGCTCAGCTTGTACCACTTGAACAGGGGAAAGTTTTAAACTTACAGATCTAGTCCTCCCTCAGCTATGAAGGATCTAGGAAGAGAAAAGTAAAACCCTGATAAATATTAACAGATGGTACTCTACATTTGCATAGTCCTAAGGGTCCTCAGTGTCTTCTTCCTAGGTTGTATACAGCACCATTTCCAGTGTACTGGTGCAAGAGGATCTCAGTTACTCAATAAACAGCTTATGCAGAAGAGCACTCCATTCCTACTCTGCTGTCAAACTCCAAGTCTCTCCTATACCGAATTTCATAATAAGAATGTAAGATAATTTTAGTGAGCAAGGATAAAATGTGCTCCACCTTGGGGTTTGACCTGGAGACATGTCTTGCTGGATGTGGAGAGTTCATCTCCTGAGGGCATTCCCTGCTTTGCCCTTGCAGCCAGCTAAGGCTATACAGATAAGTGAAGGAGCAGAGAAACTTGGACCCAACTACTCTCTGTGTTCAAGGGAGCACAGGAAGATTTTTCCAGAGATTAATTTTAGGATGTAAACTGACCAGGGACCAGACAGAGATCTCCTCTGCTTCCCCCTCAGTCCTTTTGAATAACACTGGCACAGGACGGAAGGAGCAGTAACCTCAGTAAGTTTAGCCAGTTGTGAAATGAAGAGAAAAGAGGTTGTAGGGAAACCCCAAATTTGGCTGTAGGTAAAAGAAACACTGGAAGGAAAATAGCAAGAAAAGATCAAGTCTAGAGATGCTAGATCTCCCCAGCTCCTTTTTTTTTTTTTTTTTTCTTTTTTTTTTCCCCTCAGAAAACATTTATATAATTGCAAGGAAAAGTAGAATTGGTCTCAGCTGTGTACCATGTCTAGTCATATGCCTTGTCATGTCTAAACAAACTGGCAGCTGACATTTTGGCTGTTCTTAGCCATGGGGTTTCCAGAAAGCAAAACATTTATTTTTTTCCACTTGGTGTGCATATGTATGGTAATGTTCTCTTCAGAGAAACTGCAAATGAACCACAGATACAGATAAAAAACTGAGCAAAACAAACTGTACATGGGAAAAGAAGGTTCACAGCTGAGGGCAACATTTCTGCAGGGGAAGACATGAGGTGGGGTTCCACCATCTGTTTACTGAGAAAACAACTTTCTCAATGCCACAGCTACGAGTGGATTTGGTGAGGGGCACAGTGCCTCTCATAATTATGGCTTTCTCTCTGTGGCTTTTTTCCTGGTTTAGCTGAGCTGGATTATTTTCCGGTGCAAAGGTGCTGTGTTTCTTCACTCAGGTGAGTTTAGCATAAGGACCACACTCAGATGCTTAAGCAAACCGCTGACACTTGCTTTGGCTTTCACATACCTTCCTCTCTCTAGGGCCTCCCTGATGAGAGCAGTGCCATTGCCTGGCTTCACAGTCAGATGAGAAGGAGAGAAGGAGATTTCAGTCAACACACTCATGCAAATGCATTTTCACACCCATTACTAGTTGTTTGTCACCCTTGGGAACGCCACAGAACAACTCACCACACCCAGAGCATCAGCTCCAGGAGCTTGTGCAGATCTCAGTAAAGCAGCCAACTGCCCAGGACACCTCCACAAACATTTCTGAGATGTCACGGGCTTTCTCTTAATCGCAGTGAGTTTTGTACCAGAGTTCTGGTATCTTCCTGCCTCTGAGCAGGATCAGCATGGCTGCTCATGTACACTGAACACCAAAACAGGCCACTTTTTCAAAGCTTGGAGGACACTTGAGTGTAACATAATCTTTCCTTCCACAGGTTTTCTCAGGAATTTTAGGACTGTATTTCCCTGGACACAAATAAATTAGTCAGTCAGTCTGTCTGTGGGATTTCTTTCACTAAGTAATCTACATGTGGGACTTATATCTTTGTCATTGACAAAGTATCTTGGGTCTTTTCCCTTGTTCATCAGAAGAGGAAAATGTAAAAGCAAAAACTATTCAAACTGTGATTAATGGTCTAGTCATTTGATGTAATGCCAAAATCTAAGCTGCTCAGAGCAAAATTTGTTCACAAGTATAAATCTTGAATTACACCGTCTTCTCTTTGACTGTCACTACACTCTTTTGAAAGCAAGCTGTAGCTAACTCCAATTGGAATGTATCTGTCCTATGGAACTGTCACACTTCTTCATTGCTAATTGCAGGGGTCTCAGAATAATGCTTGGTCTTTTCCTGTTAGTAAAGAAAGAAACATTTGTAAATTTGATTGTTATTGTTAGATTTATTTCTCACAGCTGATGTTTGAATTAACTTTGCTCTAAAGAGTGATCTTTTTTCCCTATTTTTCGCAGATGAATTATAATAAGAGTGACCTGATGAAAAGCAGTAGAACGGAACGAGGGAAAAATGGGCTGACAGTCACAGTGAATGGAAAATAAACCTGACATCTTGCTCAGAGGGGCCAAAGTTAATGGTTACAGACAATCTTTGTTCGTGGAACATGTTCTCCTGCTCTGAAGAAAGTGAGCAATTGTTCTGCTAAATTAAAACTTAATATGAAATAAACAGCTTGCTTATTATTTATTTATTTATTATTATTAAATGGGAGGAGTGCTGCAAGTTCAGGAGAGCCCTCTAGTCTGCAAGGAGCCACTTCTTTCTTGACTCCTATAGGAACCACATCTTTCTGCTGGACCATAAAATAAAGTTGTTCAGGGCATATGCTGTGGGCAAAGGTGTTCATGATACATGATGCAAAGTGAGGATTGTTATTTTTTCCAAGGGGAAAGGAATCAGTGCCACAGAAAAGGGGTCAGCACACACAGCACCATCGTTCCCTACTGTTTTGTCTGTATTGTATGTCAAAACTCTGGTCACAGAGTGAAAATTCCTGAGCACAATGACAGGACCTGTCATTCCATCCTTCATCTGTGTGGGGACAACATCGTAAAAAGCTAACACAAGCCACCAAGCACTCCAGCTGATAACAAAGACCTTTGATCTTTCTTTGGTGTTTTCTGGGAATGCTCACTTCTGAACTACGTTCCAAGTGGGGCCAGTGCTGGGGCATCTCTCCTTGAAGCGTATTAACACATTGACCTCAGCTTCTTTGTGCCAGAGTCAGTAGTATGATATGGCTAATGAGTGGGATCAGCAATAAAATACCAGCTGTGGGCTGGAATAAAGGGGCAATGTCATATTGCCTGTTTGATATTCTGTAAGACCTACCCTGGCAGCAAGCTGGGGAGGACCAGCTGTCTTTTTAAATGCAAAAGGAGCGCTACCAAACTGTCTTGTTTTGATTTCTGCTTTCTATACATCGTTTTCTTAGGAATTTCTGCATGAAGGTACAAAACATTTTGAGGGGCCAGAAGATGACATAAAGTGGGGCGGTTACCACATATCTTAGTGAATTAATCTGAGAGCACATTAATCCCAACATTTAAAAAGTGCTTTTTTAAACTTGTGTAAATCTGTCCAGCCTCAGCACCTAGACACTAAAACTTCTTAAACTTTTGCTTGATTAAATATTTCCATAGTATCTGATACCCCATTTGGAACACTTTCTGTTCATATACTGAGGTATTCTCAGTCATTCTTTCTGCTTGGTTTATTACATTCCCCCTAACATGTGAACACAGGAACAAGATACAACCTGATAACAGGGCAGCCCTTCCTGGGATCCTGTACAAGGTGAACGACTTTGTTTAGACCTACATCATCCAGGTGCTAGAATCCTGCACGAAAATACTGAGCTGCCTCTTGCTGGCAGGTGGATCCTGTTAGCTCCAGCTAAGATGTGAGAAGAGTTTGTTTCTTTGAAAGAGAACAAAAAAGGAAGCAGGACAGAGGAGATCTGTACAGAAGAATCCCAACCAAATTTGAAGAGAAAACTTTGGCTGAGGTTTATTTTATTATTGTTGTTGTTTGAATTGCAAATAAAGACCGGGAAGGAGGCAAGTTTGGATGCTGTACAGCATGTGAATACTCTTTTAGAGCCAGTGGTAACTTTACCTGCTCACCCACACACATAAGCGCACATGCTCAAATCCTCTATATCTCTACAGTGGATGATTTTGGCAAAGCACTTTGCAAGGAAAGGGAGAAAACTCCAGCTGCAGATGAAGAAATACCAGTGACTAAATTATAGTCTTCAAAAACAAAGGCACTCTCTGGGGATAAATATAGGCTGTGCTTAATGCAGAACCACATGAGATGCCTAAAGTTGTCGCAGTGGAATGTACACACCACGTATAATGAGTGCTCCTTTTGCAAAACTAGAGGGCAAATGTAATGTCTACAACAAAAATGGCCAGGCAATGAAACTCTCATTTTGTGGGGAATGTCTTCTCCTAATTATATACAGACTAGTCATTTGTTGAGTTGTCATAATCTTAATATCATAGAACAGGGCTCTACCGATTCAGTACAGGCAGATGGTCGTAAATGTGCAACAAGAACATGGATTAAGGAAGAAAAAAAGCACATACATTATCCACGTGTACACACACACAGCCTTCTGAGTTTGTAAGTATGGTCCTTTGGGATGTTAACTGTTGAGAATCTGTACATTGATGATCAGAGGGCTGGAGCACCTCTCATACAAGGAAAGGTTGAGGGAACTGGGGTTGTTTAGCTT
>PPHD01006456.1:0-24513 GCA_002909625.1 Bambusicola thoracicus
GACGTATATATAGCTTTATTTTTACTCTTCTACTATACCCACTTGTTGAAATACCAGATCTACCATTGCACAACACCTATGTAATTGTCTTACTCCCATTGCATCCAACTAGTGTCAGGCAATATCAAAGACTCGTGTCAAAACATCCAAAATTCTCAGGTTTTATGTAGATAAAACAGAAATAAGAGGTAAAATCTGCAAGAAGATTAATGAGATTACTTACTTAGTAGCCCAGAATGCAAAGACTATTCCTCAGACTATCATCCATCATTTCTATAGCCTCAGGCGATGAGGATGCTTCAAACTTGCTTCTAATTTTACTGAGTGTATTCAGTTTCCTGTGTAGCTTAAGATCATTACTTGTTTCATTAATTCATTGTGACTGAAAAGTAAAAGTCATGAAAAATTCAGACTCTGTTTTCAGCTGCGGGGCTGCATCTCGAAGCAGTTGAGCTGTCACTCAAATAATTTTGCTGGGCTTTTCTAGTCTTGTTCACATGCAACTGTGGAGAAAGAAGTCCGTATTTTCTCTTAACTTTTTTCTGCAGCTTTTCATTATGTTCAAGTGCTGTTACATTTTCCTCCATTTCTCTGATGACTTGTTGACAAATATTTATCTTTATTACTTCTCTTTCCTGTGTTTAAATTCTATCATCGATTAAAGTGTTGAGAACAAAGTTAACTTATGGTATCCCTACGCTGAAGTCCTGCAGCAGCCTTACCTTCATATTTCTCTTGGTTGCACAACAGTAAACTAGATAGATGTTCTTTGTTGCAAACAGTATTGCAGGAGGTATCCTGGGAATAGTCACCTCAGTGCTGAGAACCATGTGGAGAATAGCGTATGATTCAGACTTTGGTTTTCACTTCAAATTTAAGCTGCAGCTCATAGACTCATAGAATGGCCTGGGTTGAAAAGGACCACAGTGACCATCTGGTTTCAACCGCCCTGCTATGTGCAGGGTTGCCAACCACCAGACCAGGCTGCCCAGGGCCGTGTCCAGCTTGGCCTTGAATGCCTCCAGGGATGGGGCATCCACTCTTTATAACTTTATAATCAAACAGTGAAGCACTTAGCCTGTTTTATTTTTATTACCTAAAATGAGTTTTGCATATAGACATGGTCAGGGCTTAATGACTTTCTCCCTCAGTTGTTACAGTTCTGGGCTTTTATTAAAATACTTCATCAAACTTGCGAGACCTTTCATAAAGCAAAAGCTTAGCTGTTCAGAGATCCTTAAAGAATCATCTGTCTTCCTTCTGAAAATGTGGAAGGAAGTTCATGATGCAGCTCCAGGCTGGAGCAGGTGCAAAGAAGGGCAACAAGGCTAGTGAAGGGCTTGGAGAATATGCCCTACGAGGAGAGACTGAAGGAACTGGGGCTGTTTAGTCTGAGACATTATTGCTCTTTTCCAATATCTGAAGTGTGCCTACAGCGAGAGCGGGGTTGGTCTCTTCTCACTGCTGACAGGTGACAGGACGAGGGGAAACGGCCTCAAGTTGCACCAGGGGAGGTTTAGGTCAGTTGTCAGGAAACACTTTACAGAAGGGGTTGTTAAGCACTGGAATAGGCTCCCCAGGGAGGTGGTTGAGTCACCATCCCTGGATGTTTAAAAACTCTTTGGATGTGGTGCTCAGGGACATGATTCAGCAGAGGGTTGTTAGAGTTAGGGTAGCATGGTTTGGTTTGTGGTTGGACTTGATGATTCCTAAGGTCTTTTCCAGCCTAAGCAATTCTGTGATTCTACGTAAAACCCAAGCAGAGTATGTATAAGATGATTTACTGTGATTTACTCAAATGGGAAAACAAGGTATCCTTATAAGCAAACTAACATAAAGCATCTCCAGATTCTGCAAGTCAGGTTTGAACCGAAATCTGTGTTGCAGTGGAGTCGTTCTAGGAAGTGATAAGGAATGAAACTTCAGTCTCATCTTCTGAGCTGCCGAAATATTTACTAACTGTGCTTCAAAGTTTTTTTTTGTTTTGTTTTTTTTTTTTTTTTTTTTTTTAGAAATTATTACAGGATGCTTTTCAATGCAATCTAATAGAAATCTAATAGAAATTAGAGCCTGTTTCTGGAAAAGTAGATGAAAATAGGGATTTGATGAAAATAAGGTAGATGACAGTATTAAAGGGAATAGCTGGCTTGGAAAATCTCTCTTTACGTATTCATCCAAATGTTTCAGCTGCAGATTCTAGCATGATCATATATATTGTATTTGTCTATGCATAATTTTTAAGAAGCCCATCTAATGCTCTTGATATCTTTTAATAACACTAATAATGCGATGACTTCCTGGTAGGGTATCTTCCTGCAAACCTGCCTTTCTCCTTCACGATATGGAATGAAACAATTTTAGCTAATGTTATTGGCTCCATAGAGAGGACTTAGACTGATTTTAAAATCTATATGAACCTCATATATTTGAAAAGCTGTCTGGAATATTTGTGAATAGTTTTGTGTCATATAGGAAATGATTTGGTGACATAGCATGCACTAAAACTGGCTAGCTTCAGAAAATACCCACTTCTAATTGGTGTGTTCACAAATAATTTGCATCTCTTGTACTTTGAAAACCCCCATGCTGTGGTGTATAAATTAGTGTATTTGTTTGTGCATGCTTATGTAGGTACAGGAATATGATTGCATTTTGAAAGGCTGTTGAAGTTCGTGGTTTTTCATTTCTCTGCCTGACAGTACAATCTTTGGAGATGATAAGACTGAGTTTAATTCTGTATTTAAGTAGCATTGCTTTGTTCCTTAGATCATCTCTCATCCAAATCTCTAAAACTGATTTCAAGTTAACTACTATTATTTTATGTTACAGACAGGGAAGCTGAGGTACTGTGAGGGGGTGGTGTGAGATCACAGCGTGGCTGGGCGGCAGAGTTGTTATATGCCACTCTATTGGTAGCATTACTGTCCTCCACCAATTAGACGTACTCTTGTAGCAACTCACCGTTCTGACGGAAGAGAAGCAGTTACTGATGGAGTAGCATGATATCACCAAAAGCTAATGCCTTAGCTGAGGGAGGATGCATTCATGACTAAACTAGTGGAGACGCTGCACAGGTGGCTTGCTATTAATACTCGTAGGTACAATTTAACTTCTCCTTGAGCAATGACAGATTTTTCAGTGTTTTAATAGCTCTGTATAACCATGATCATTTTTAGCCATACCCTTTATTTGTCCAGAATTATTTACATTATCTCATACATGTATGTGCCTTGGGCCTGTTTCTCCTGTCAGATACACTTTTACTGAAGATAGTGGAATTATTTCCAGACTGGTGTGGTATGAAAGGAGATGTAGGACTTCTATCTCTATTTTTCTAAAAGTACAGCACATTAATGCCTCTATAACCCACACCATTACGTGAACTGAAGCGGTGAAGGAGAGGCCATCTGACTGCTGGAAATAAGAAAGTTGTCTTTTGATTATTATTTCACTTCTGTGGCTGATGAATTGTAAGTCATACTCTAAGAAATATATCGTCTGGAAATTGTTCTGCTGAATATTTTCTTTTGTTAGCAAGGCACTGTAAAAGGGCTGAATCTTTACTCCAGATCAGCCAGTGTGTTTCTAGTTGCAACACATTAGATAATAAGGTTCAGATGATGCTGCAGTAAACAAGCTTGCTACCTCGTGCAAGGTGGTAATGAGTTACTGAATTCGTCAAACTTTTAGTATATCCACTCTGTATTTTTAGTGCTTTACAGTAAGTTATTTCCCCTCAAATGTTCACCCTCTAGTTTGATTAAAGCATGGAGAAATTATAGTGTGAAGAATGCTGGCACATTTGTCTACCAGCAGCAAAAAATAATATTGTTTTTTTTGCTTATGATAGTATTACCCTTTTATGACACCTCTTAGAATCACATTTCCACATTATGTGAATATCAGGCTCTTCATTCCTTTCCCTTTCCTGAACAGCAGTGGTAAGACACACTGCAATGGGAAAGCCACAATCCATTTCTGTGCTATGGCTAAAATAACTGTTAATACCTACCATGGATTCTGCCAATGTGCTATAGAAAAGAGGAGAAATAACACATTTGCAAAACAAACAAAATCTCCTTTTTAAATCATGTTTTATATAGAGGTTGAGGTGCTATCAAGCAGAAAAAAGCTGGACTTAAGAATTCATCTTCAGAATTCTGCAGACTGTCTGCAATCTCTAGCAAAAACCACCTCATGTTTTTCAGCACCTTCCTTATGTATGTGCAGATTCTGAGGCTGAATGTGTGACCGAGGTTATTAAAAGCATACATTCGCATCCATGTGATATTATAATCTGACATTAAGTTGATTGATTTTTATGTACTCTTCACACTGCTCCAGGTATTCCTGTCCTGTTCTGAAGTTCTCTTCAGTATCATCTGTCCTTCCTATTATTACTTGTATGTCCATCAATTGTTGCAGTAAACAAAGTCTCTCCAACTTAGTTTTTGTGGAAATAGTTTAAAATATTCTTTAACCATTTCTCTGTGAGCATCTCTGATGTACTGAGTACTTCTGTTCAGATCAAAGCCCCAAATAAAAATCCACGTAGGAGACACAGTAAAGTTGGTTTCCTATGTTGCATTTACCAGCTATGTGAGAAGGATAAGAAAAAGCTTTCAAATTTGCTGTGCTGACAGTTGCTTGCAGTGGAGGTCAGAGCCTTCCAGTGATCTGCCAGTCTCCAATAGCTGTTCAAAGTGCTGCAAAGAATACCAGCTGAGTGTCCGTTTAACAGTAAATGCTAGTCTTATTCTTGCTCCACTGAGCTCAGTAAAAAAAAAAACAACACATTCTTTAATGGAATAGGGACAGGCTATGACCTCAATATCCAAATCAAAATTGATCTTGTAGAGATTTTTTTTTTTTTTGCAGTCTGTTGCATTAGATCATATCTATATATAACCCTTAGTAAATTCACTGTCCTACTATATAATACAGCTTTGACTGAAGAGTCGAATAAGAACAGGAGCCTAGTTTGCTTTAAGGTTCTGGTGGATTGAAATACTTCTCATGTGTGCGTGCTTCCACAGCACATTTCTGTAGTAAGAAAATCCAAGTGCATTACTCCTTTCATGTATTTGCCCCTCTGCTCTGCATGATTTCATGCAGTAAGGCCTAGTGTGACACATCTCAGTGCAGTATAGCGGCATAAAGCAATCACATCCTGCATTTCAGGCCAGGGAGTCCCATGGGTATTTATAGCAGATGTTAACCCCTACCTGCTGGCCTCTTCACCTGGGAGCTGCATGAAATCTGATTTGCTCTCTGGAGCTCTTGATGCATACTGATGGAGCTGGCTCTCCAGACAAAGGGCTAGAACAAAAGGAGGGATGCTCAGAGCACAGATCTCTGCAGATGTCATTGTCTTGTATTTCCTAACTGCATGCAGATGTAGAAAGGCAGAAAAAGATACCAGGCATCTGGGTGAGCACAGTGCAACAGATTAGCAGCTATCAGAAGCCTTTTGGGCTGTCTTTAACACCTTTGACGCAGCTTTGGTAGTTCGGCCTTTAAATCTTAATTGTGCTGAGGTGCTAAGTCTAGATAAGTCCAGGTGGTAAGTCATGGTATTAAAAAATCTCCTTTGTTATCACTTGTACTATGGCTTAGTCCAAAATGCAGCAGTGTTTCACTCTATTCTGATGACAAATGCTGATGTTACCCGGCCTTATAATTACAATTTTTCCTCTAGCCCTAACAGTAGAGGAAAAGCTAGTGACCTTTAGTTTTATACTCTAAGTGTATATAATGGACTGCCTCTGTTTCTATGTGATTTGTCTGCATGCAAATAATTGCATTCAGTGCCTCTTTCATTGCATTTAGTAACTTATGACTGATAACCCTTATGTATATTAAATAGCATTTCTTGCTATCATTACATAAATTACCTCAACGCTTCTTTGTGCTAGCACTCCTTTTTGACTGCTTTTTTTATTAAGCACTGCTGAGAGCAATCCCTCCAGGAGCAACTATTCTATATGCCCCGACAGTGACTGGACCTCACATTGGCAAACTGACATAATTCTTCTTAAATTGTACCAGCTGAATATCTGTCTTGTCATTTTTAGTGCAGTAAGATCATTTCGGAGCACTATTCTCATATGAGTGTCAGTCTTGTACTGTTTAAGAGGGGTTGGAACTGGATAATTCTTGAGGTTCATTCCAACCCAAGCAATTCTATAATTCTGTGGAACAAACTAAATCATAGTTAAGTTCAGTAATTAATTACCTGGTCTTTACACTACTGCTTGTCCTCAAGTTTCCTCTAGATAAGGGTAAAACTGAGCTATTTGGATTCTTACAGGCTGAAGGCAATTAGCAGTTGATGTTCAGAAGGGCTACACCTAGAAAAAAAGTGTGACATTTGATTAAATTAGATTATGTATATTCAAAATGTTTGAGGCTCATTGCTATTAAAAAAGGAACACTTCTGCAGTCTGGAGTTGAATCTGCACTGTAAAGTGAAATGCATTTTGGGAGGAATTTCATGGAAATATAGTCAGTTTTATGCCATCCTGTTCCTTTTGAACACTCATACATCTCATTGCTCATATGTTTTGTTCTGTTCTTCTTATACTGACTGGGCTTTTTGGTTGTCTTTAAAATGTAAGCCAGAATTCTACAGATTTCAGTGCAAAGAAAAAAAAAAAATTGAAAGACTTCAGCTTTCTTTAGAAACAAATGCTTTCTCTGTACGAAGTGCTGACATCCTGAAACTCGTTTTCTTTGGAAGGAAATGAAAAGTTTCTATATATGAAAAAGACACTAAGAAACCAATACATGGTGAAGTCAGAACCAGATTTCAATGGCAGTAAATTTCTTACTTGAGGCTAACATAAAACCATAGAATGGCTTAGGGTGGAAGGGACCTTAAAAAGATAATACAGTTCCAACCCCCCTTCTCTGGTGTGATTGCCCCACACTAGATCAGGCTGCCTAGGGCCCCATCCAACCTGGTTCTGAATGCCTCCAGAGATGGGTCATCCACAGGTCCTATGGGAAGCATGTGCCAGTGCCTCTCCACACTGCCATCATCTACCTTGAATTAGCATTTTGAAACAATTGCTTTTGTATTGACTTTTTTTTAAATAAATATCACTTACATTTTGTAGACTTTGTTTTGTGCGGAAGATTTTCATACACACCATTTCAAGATGCTTTGCTGATGACTAAAAGTCCACAGTTTGCAACAGTAAGTTCCATTTGAATATAGGACTGGATGTCTGAATGTGCATTCTTTTAGGCATACAAATTGATGCGCAGGTAGACACCAGGTTTTGAGCATTCCTTTATCTCCCAGCTGTGGAGGACTTACAGCTTTGGATCCCAGAAGTCTTTATCCACAAGAGATCATCCGCTTAACTGAAACTCACTTCACTAGGTTAAATTCTAATGACCGAGACTGGGATGTGTATCATTTGTCTTTCACACACAAGCCAGACTGGTTCTAGGAAAAAGAATCATTGAAATAGATGGTTATAATAAGTTAATGTCTTGATGTATGAATAACTGTTTTGTAAAGAGAAACATATAAATGTAATTGTCTGATAATTTCTTCCTGTGGGAAGGAGTCTAATGAAACTAGGCAATTACACTGATGCATCCTATCTTTACAGTAATATTTATATGGGGGGGGTCACACTTTTCCTTTGACATCTAGCACAAACACATCGTGCTTAATTCCAGGTGAAAGTTGACAAGAGTTACATTCCACAGTGAAAGTACAAGAGTTCCCAAAGATCATTGGTTCGATTTCAAAATGGCTAACAGCATCCTCATTCCATGCTTTTCTTTTGGTCACTTTAAACCCTTAAGAATTATAAGATTGGTGATTAATTTTTTGTAACTGAGGGGAATCAAGGCAAAAAAATTCCCATTTAGTAGTGGGTATTATTGCAAGTAGAGAAGTAATAATTATTTTCAGGATTTCTTGACCTATTTAATCAAGTCCCTACCATAGGGAAAAGGTCTCATTTTTGAATTGTATACTTCTCTTTATCTCTTGTTCTTTAACAGGTGATTAATGTTAAATATGTGGTTTATCCCTCTTTAGAAAAGAGCAATATGGATTTTATTTACAGGATAATTCAATTTCCATCAGTATTTTAACTTGAAAAGATTCAGTACTTTTCTTCAGGAATAGGAAGTCATGGCTTAAAGGAAAGGAAGTCTTGCTATTGATGAATGAGGAAATTCCATGCATTTCACTTTGATGGCAGAATTAACTATAGTCTAATAATGAATATGGTTCTCAATTTAAATTCATGCTTCTATTTATAAGAAACTCTCATAATTAATGTATTATAACTAGATGTTTTAAACATTGGGTTCTCTGTGGATGAGTGGGGAAACACTTCACCTCACATATCTTAAGATGTGAGAGAGAGTATATGGGTTGTGGAGAAATAGTGTGTTAACCTCCACAGTTATTTGTTGTTATAAAGAACTACTAGAAAGTTAAGATTTCGGTAGTAGACGTGTAAGAAATCAAACAGTAATATTAATAGAAGATGACTTTTACATCGGAAGATGTAGATAGGCACCTAAGCAGGATATGATAAACATTGTTGAGCACAACATGGGCAGGACAGGAGACATCATTACTTGTTTACTTTGCTGATGGAGCCCTACTGAGGACATGCGTCTGTCATACAAGATTTTAAATGCGGGTCAGTGCAGCCTAATAACTGTTTACATCTGGGAGCTTTTGAAGAGCAGTTCCCTTCCGTACAGAAGGATGCATGGGGTGTCATCAGAAATAGCAGGTTAGGGTGAGCTGCAGATGTAATTTGTACTGGCAGAGTTCACGTTACAACGCTTCTGAAATCTTTTATCGTATATACCTATTTTCCTTTCGTAGCACAAAGAAGATTCTTTCTAACCTGGCAGACTTATTTCAGAAAGAATATCCCCTGCTGATCAAATCTCCTTAAGTTTAAACCAGCCAGGATGGAATTTGTTTTTGTGCTCGCTGAGAGCGCCACCTAATCTGAACAGATAAATCGCAAACAACGGTGAGCAGAACAGGTGTCATGCCGTCACAGTCAGTGGCACTGCAAAGTTTTGGAAGAAATAAAACTGTGCGGAGCGTTGAAAAGTTATATAATCTTGGACGAAGGAAGCAAACCTCTTGTTCTATTAAAAAGTAAAAAAAAAAAAAAAAAACCCTATCAAAAATCTCTGGTGTTTTGTTCTGGAAAATATAACTCTTTCTGCAGGAATGAGGAAAGGGAACTAATTTTTACTCTTGTACTCCAAAGATTCTGTGCTTGTAGATTAAAATGTGATTGATTTCTTAATATTTCATTTGCCAGAGTGTTTGACGGACGTGGCCAGATTCACATCGTGTCTCCTTGAGCGCTTTATTCTATGAGCACTTATCAGCAGTTGCTGTCTGTAAAATGTATTAGGTGTGTCTGTTAATGCTCTGACAGGTAATAAGTTCTTGGCTGGTTCAGGAGCTAGAAGTATTTGTTCATGTTTGAAGATTAATAATAGCTTTAAGTTTGTCATTTAAAGGAAAAAGGAATCTTCCCCTCAGCTTGTTCCAGCCTCCAAGCATAATTCTCTCTTTCGTATGTTATAGTTCTAAACTTCTTTGTTAAAGTATGATTTTAAAGAGTATTTAGACTAGAGACTCCTGATCTTGGAAACTTGCAGCTACTGCTGAAAACATTAATAACTGAATCAGTTGAACTTAAATTTAGCAGCTGATTGTGATGCAGGTGGTGTTTGCACATGCTCCTGCTGTACAGTATTTAGAGCTAGCCTACCTGCACTCCTCTGGCCTGAGTCATGGACATGCTGGTGCAGCCAGCTTTGGCTACAACATGGCATACCTGTGACGATTACTGATGGTCTGAAGTTGCATCAGGGAAGGACCAGGTTGGATTTTAGGGAAAATTTTTTCTCAGAAAAAGTGTTGAGGCATTGGTGCAGGCTGCCAAAGGAGGTGGTGGGGTCACCATCCCTGGAGGTGTTCAAGAACTGTGGAGATGTGGTGCTGAGGGACGTGGTTAGTGGCCACGGTGGGGATGGGTTGGGGTTGGACTTTGTGATCTTAGTAGTCTTTTCCAGCCTTAATGATGCTATGATTCTATTGGTTATGAGTACCTTTGCTTCCTTCATGTAATTTCTGAGGTAGTGTACATGCATGTGCTTGCTTCCCCTGTAACACGGAGCTACAAGACTGTGGGTATTTTTATAATTCATTAACTCTTGGTAAAGGAGAGTATCAACTTGAGAACATTAATATTAAGGGCTACTTGTAAAATTAGGTACCGCCTTGAGCAAAAGGAGTTTACTGCTTCTACAGGAGCTGCTTATTAGTTTTTAGCCTATTAGAAGCAGATCTGTAGAAGTTTAGATCTTCCTTCTATCAGCAGTTGTTTGTACCAAGTCAATTGTTTGTCTACACATTTTCTTACAGATTACACTGAAACATCAAGAAACAGACTGAATTTGGGGAGGGCATGGAGAGGAGTTTAAGCATTAATAAAGTGGGAATGGTTATACCAAGGTTAACTGATCACTTTTTGTGGGAGTGATCACTGATAAGGTTATGGCTTCGGAGCCCAGTTTAAAGTACCAGTGTTAAGAGTGATCAGATGTGGGATATTTGAGTCTCATTCTGGTGTCTTTTTACTGAATTATGCATCCGTTCTGTGATGTTTTTGGCATTTCAGTTTAGCCAACAATGAACATAATAAAATCATTTTAATAGAAGTCTGCAGGTACAATAAATTTGAGAAATTGTGCCCAATAAAAGGTAAATTAATTGGTAAGCCTACTGCTCCCTAGGACCAGACCTTTTAATATTCAGTGTCCATCTCCAACGCACAGCTCATAAACAGCTCCATACACTTCCAAAGAGTGGAGACTGAGCAGTTTCCCTTGAGCTATTTCTGACTAGAGGAGATGGAGCAGCTTTGGAAATGTGATGAAAGCTTTTGGCTATTTGCAGACCACAATCAGATGGAGGATCATGAGTTTAATGAAGTGTTTGATTGGAATGTAAAATAGGTAGATTCTTTCCACCAGTTATCTAATGCTTTTCAAAAACTTTTCACTTAATTTCTGCTGTCATCTGCTTGCTTTCCCTCTCTCCTGTATGAGATGGCTCAACAGATGTGCATCCTTTCTAAACATTCATCTCCTGATTCCTGCCCTTTTATGTTCTGTTCTGTTTTTTTTCTTCTCTGCTCTCTTTTCATCTGTTTGTGCTGTCTTAGTCTTCAAAACTGCTGTCATGTCTCTCTTCTTTATCAACTACTGCTCCCATCTTCTGTCAGAATTCTTGAACAAAACTAGTGGAAATGGCTTAACTCACCTCTGTTAACTGAATTGGCTTTAAAGTTGTGTTTACTCCACATTCATTGACAGGAGTAGATTATTAAACACAGCTAAATAAAATTGCAATCCAGAATGCCTTTTAATCAGAAACCTGAAATCTTCTGATGTCTAATAATATACTCGTGTATTAAATTACATTATTCATCCTTAATTTCATTCCCCAATCAATTTTTCTTGTGTCTGTAAGCCACTCATTTCATTGTTGTTTGTTCATTTACCTTGGGTTCCTCATATCAGGAATCTACTATACCTAAAACAAACAAATAAAAAAAACCCAGTTCCCAGTGTTGTAACACTGACTGTTGCCGTGGTAATCCCTTTGCATGGGTACTTCATGACTATGTGTTTGAGACTTGCCTTGTTCATACTGCGTTGCCTCTGCTATGTTTGATGGCAACTAGGGAATTTTCTTTTGTTCTGTGCTCTGCCATTTACTTCAGAAGAGTTTTTGAGGTCAGTAGTAGCTACGAAAATAACCAAGTTCTGTGTTGGAATCTTCCTACTTCTCAGTCTGTTTTTCCCAAACTAAATGGCAGAGAAAGAGAAAGCCCTACTTTCTTTTGCAGTGTACATTTAAAGTTTGAAATTAAAAGTGTTAGAATGGGCTTGTGCTACCAATCCTGAACTAATAGGTGAGGTAGGTGTTCTTAAAGGACTGTGTGTGCTGTAGATGTTGTAAAGCAAGCAAAATGGTCTTTCAGCCTGAAATGTCTTTCATCACCCTCAATATTCTTATGTCAGGGAACATCAGTACAAAGCTCTCAGGTTATTCCTTTCTAGTTATGTGTTTAATCATCTTTCAACTTCATATAAGCATTCTGCAAATGTATGGATAAATAGAAAATAATCACTTGACCTAATAATGCCTGTGCCTGTAACCACATTTCTACCAAGAGTATCAGATCTTGGTTATGGTGGAGGTCCAGTCTGCCGCTTCAAGGTGGTTTTGTATTCTGTATTTCACCGTTGCTTCTTTGTCAAGAACGACACTAAACCTGCTGGGCATTAATTAATCATTCCATCTCTAGTAGTGTGGAAAACAGAGGATCCTGAGAGAAGCCTGCTTTGAAACTTCCGTTTTCTTGTCTTTCTGTCAGATTTTCTGGAAGTTGATCCATTCTTCCTTATATGACTCTAGGGAAACAAAATACAAGTCTGATTGATAGTATAGAGAAACAATCTTCGTTGTTTAATAGTTGTGTCACATTGTGCATGACACGGCTTGATGCTTTCTGGAATTAAAATTACCATCAGCAGACCTTAAAAGCAATTGGGTTCTTCAATGAGCTATGTCCTGAATGAATTATACTAACTACGTGAGTTCAGTGTAAGCCAAAGCAGTAATTGAACTTAACCTGTAAGAGAAAAAGAAGGATATGAGTAAGGCTCTTAATGTGTACAGTAATACAAATTATAGAAGAAGCCTAATGTGACTCGTAACAAAATGAGTTATGACTTCAGGAATTGACTAAAAGCTGTGGGCTCAGTCCCAGAGGTTTCGGTTTTCCCGTCTCTTCATGTCTTCACTTCAAGCCATCTTTAATCTTTTAGTATTAGTGATGGAAGACTAAATTGTTCTATTCCATGGTTTCAGAATGGAATGTAATTAATGATCACTTCACGTGTGATCTTTAGGAAGAAAAATTAGTTTAAGCTATACGTACCTTTTCATGAAAAGAAACAAAAAAGACATCTTTGGTTGTTTGGTTTCTTTTTGGTAATACAGTCAATATTAAATTAAAGAAATAAGTAGACTAATATGTTTTCTAGTTGTGATCAAATTTAATGGTAATGTAGATTGGTTTTGACTTACAAAGTGTTGTGCTCATATATCTACTTAGCTTCTCGGATGTTTTGTCATGCAAGACTGAGTAAAAAACTTTTAGTTTTTATATTTAAAATATGCTTTTACATATAACTATTGTGTTTGAGGAATGTTTGTATGTTGTGTTGAGGGACATGGTTTAATGAGAACTGTTGGTGGGTGGATGGTTGGACTGGGTGATCCTGTGGGTCTTTTCCAACCTTGGTGATTCTGTGATTCTATTCAAAACTTCACAGCTATATTTTTCTGCTTTATTTTTCTATTCTCAGTCTGAAAGAGAGTCAGGCGTAATGCAGTTGTCATGTAGGTTGGGATTATATGGTACCCGCCAATATTTTGAATGTGCAGTAACAGAAGGAGAAAACTACCCAGACAGTGGGATATATATTTGTTTCCTCTCTTGAAAAAGTTAATGTTTACACTTGTGCACTGTCATGACTCATTGCTAGAAAAATCTGGAAGGAAGAATATTCCATACATTAGCATTGGCTGTGAAGATGAAACATTTAGTCCCTTTTTTCCCGTCCTGTAAGCAAGAGATAGAAAGCAAAACAAAAAACAGTCCTCACAATGAAATATATGCTAACTTGAGTCATAATTGTCAAACAGTTCTTTCCTCCTGATGTTTGAAATTGATTTTGCTAAAATGAATATTCACAGAGTAGCAGTGTTGTTACTGAAAGTTCTGCTCAGTTACAGCACTAAAGCAACACACCAAGGCATGAAGTGAATTGGATTTCACAGGTCACAGTTTTCATCTCTCCCTCACTTTAGCATGAGCACAATAGCAGAGGACTGGGCACTGTCTTGTATGTTTCTTTTGTTTGAGGTTTGTGTCTGGGAATTCTGAGCTGCTGCTTTTCTCCAAGGTCAGGGCTCTACCCTTTGCAATGAGCTTAGAACAAAGCCTGTTTGATAGAAATCTACACCTCTTACAAATCTAACACCTGATTTTTACATGCTTTAATTCCTTTCTCAGAGCCAGATTTCACTTGTAATGATGTTTATCTTATTTAATTAGGAAATGCGCTGGGGGCAGGAAAACGTAGCCCTGTGCTAGTAATCTCTCCTAGAGGTTAACACTTCAATGGCAAGGCATATACCCTCCAGAGATGAGGGCTGTTGGGGCTGTAGTTTTGGTACCTAATGGAATTATTTAAACTGAACAGATCAAAGGGTAGAAACTGAGCAAAGGGATTCTGCTATTAAATGACTGATGGATTGCCTCATTCGCCTACAAAAAGCAGGCCTTCAGTGAGCACCACAGGAAAGTCATTCCAGTACAGTGTGAAAATCCGACAGAATTACTGAATGAATGGCCCTTTTACAGTCGTGGGACCTAAAATAAAGCCTACAGCTGTGCAGCCAGGAACTTCTCTGTATAGCAGCAAAAAACACAGGACAATTCAGGGCACTGTTCCATGCCAGGCTTAATCCAGTCTAACAGTGGCCTGGCACCCATATATCTTGCCTCTGAGTAAATTTGTTTCCCATCGGATCGGTAAGTCGCATTCCACAGACGCAATGAATGATTAAATCTAATATGGGGAAAGGGTGAGGGACATGTCAATGGAGTTAAGAGGGGAAAGGAAACAGAATTAGACCATCACTTTTAGCAGCTACATGCAGTTTGATGAAATTAAGCACAACATGAAACTGTGCCTTCAGAGAGCTTGGGTAAACTGGAGATAAATTAGAAAAAAATAATTGGAAGTTCCTTGCTGTGAGGAGTAAGTAGTACAGTGCGCTTCTGAGGTATCTGTGCCAAGGAGAGCAATGTTTGAGTGCGTGCTTGTGAAGAATTCTCTCAAAAACGAGGACTTACCTGTACCAGACTTATTTCCAGTTGGTTTTTTTGCAAATATCTGAACTGTTTGGGCAGTTTACTTTTCATTTCCTATCTGCTTAGGCTGACCTTGGTGTACATCTGCAACAGCTGCTTCTGAATTTCCTCGGTTGGATTTTACAGACGGTGAACGTTAACCCATTCCAGTAGTAAATAAGCAGAAGCACCAGCTCAGGCAACCTTTAGATGTCCTGTCTGCAGTCCTTTTCTTCATCTTCTTCATTCATTCCTTTTCCCGACCATTCTTTCTGTCTGAAAGACCATCGCTGTTCAGTCCTTGTGCCATCTTTTCCTCGTGGCACTCTGGGTAGCAGAGTTCTTTTATGATTCTGCCTTTTTTTCGGGCAGAGGGACAGTGCAATCCATTTGAGCCCTCCATCCATCTGGTGCAGCACACACAGTATTTGACATTGGGGCAGGTTTGCAAGTAGAGCGCTGAGAGCAATTAACATTTGAATTAAAGCTACCTGCGGATAACAACAGGTGATTACCCTATTTAACAGCTGTTAAGTGGTGTTATTTGCCAGCTATAGACCACAGACCGAGTGAATTGTATGCATACAAATGGGAGTTACTGTGCATACAAATGGGCGACATTAATTAAATAATGTATTTTTGTAAATTGCACTTGTGATAGGTAGGTGTTGGGTCAAAACAGGTAACTGGTAGCAAAATGAAGGTTTTACAATGTAGGGCTCGACATTATTAAGGTTAAAAAGCAATGTATGTTTTTGCAACCAGTGGTGTTTTTCTTTTTTTTTCCAGAAGTAAAATAAAAAAGCAACCAGCAAAGCTTGCTATTTACACTGATTGAGCCTCTGGCAAACAGAAAATAGTAAGAAACTAAAGCACGTTCAGATTCTATTCTCCTGTTTTAGCTCTGTTTCCAACAAGGCTTAATCAGCTTCGGTGCTCTGGAAGGCACAAGGCACTCCCATGGTACGTGCCCGCTCGCTCCTCGCAGATGTGGAAAAGCTCTCTTGCAAACTCGCTCCCTTCTGTGCTGGGATGGATGAATGTGTTTTTGGAACATTTGCTTAGCAGATGGCTGTGCAACAACCTCTTAAATCCATGTGGGGTCTGTCCCACGGTTGTGCTTCTTGTATTTTTGCAGAATATCTGACTGAGGCTGCCCACACCTTTTTCAGCAGACATTCTTGTTTGCTGAAAAGCTCTTCCTGCTATCTTCTTCTCCAAGGGCACAGATTTTCAGTGCCTTTTTAAGACCTCCCAAGGCATCTGAAGGGAATCTGTCCTCTGAGAAAGGCTGATTAGGTTTCTGCCTTAAGTATTTGCTTGCACTCTTGAAGCTAAACGATTTTATCGATGCTGATTGGTGTCATTGCTACTCCAGAGCTGTCTGAATTGTGTAAGTGCAACTGTTACAAATTACAGGATGAATTTAAATGTTTCCCTATGGCATAATTATCTATTCAGTTAAAAGCTCCCATGATTTGCACGTGTGTGCATTCACATTGAGTTACTGTGAACATCCAATTCATATACTTAGAGGCATAGGCATTCCGTACTCACTTCCAGAATGCTGGAATGCCACATCAGTTCTACTGCTTAGAATGTGTGGCTGTAGATTTCTTACTAATGAGAGATGCCCACTTAAGTCACTTACTGGACTATGCATTTGAGCTGAAATTAAATGCCTATTAACCCTCTGACGTTAGCCAACTGTGGGCTACGTGCAGCCAGGAAATTATTATGCTGACAATCTTATTTAACTGGAATTTGATGTGGGTTGGAAATGAATCCATTTCTTTTAAGATGCTGCTAATGACTCACAGGAGTTTTAGTTAAGGGACTGCAGCCCTCAGTCATGGTTACAGTGCATGAGGCCTGGGATGATCACAAATAAGCTGTCTGCTATTGAAAAGTTACGTGAATAAAGATCAGTGGGGGTTGGATCGGTAAAACCTTCAAGTATGTCTTCTCACCAGTGTTATCCAGGGGTCGTTGTTCTTCTCTCCTAACTTGAGGCCAGAGACCGACTCAGCTAACTTGTGGGCAGGCTATCTTAACACACCAGCCTATACATTGCTCATCTTTTCTTCACTCAAGCAGGAAATTATGTATTTTCTGTAGTTAGTTTCCTGCCACAAATACCTTGAGAAGCCACTTCTTCCAAACAGAAGTTTGCTGCCAGTAAGTATTTAAGTATTCTTAAGTTGCCAGACCTAAAGTAATGCCAAATTCTACACTGGTACGGGCTTCTGTTCAGATGGTGCTGAGCTTGTGCCCTTGCCAAGCTCACATAGCTTTCTTTACTTTTAAACCACAAGATACTGCACTGTGTGTGCACGTTATCCTTGCTATTAGTGGGCAAGCATCTTAATTTGTCTCAAGATCAATATGAAAAGCCATGTGCATGCTTTTCCCTTTGCTTCCATGGTGGGCAATCGGTATCTTGGATGAACAGATATAGGATGAGCAGCAGCGTCAGGGGAAGAGGTGGGCATCCAGCACAGGGGCTAGCTCAGTGAGGGAGCCTCTAATCCCAAATCTGAAAGGGGAAGGCCCCAGGAAAGCATTGCTGAAGCAGCTCTCTCCAGAGAGCATATGCCATGTGGCTCCACATCGTGCTGCAGAAAGGGGAGATTGGCTGAATTCTGCCCTTCTGCTTCCTTCCTCCTGTTAATCTGTATCCAGTGGGATTATTTCACACAACACAAATCTATTTAAATATAACTAACTGAAGAATAGAGAGAGATCTAGATTTTTTTTTTCTTTTTAATTAAAAAGGAATAGTTTAAAGCGCAGAGAGGATAATGTAGAGATGACAGCATGTTCTTGACCACCAGCAGGCTTTATCTTGGATATCTGCTGAATCACAGTGCCTGAAGTGAGAATTTGGTGTTCTTTATTCAGCAGGAAAAGGCATTTGTATCAAGTTGTGAGACAAAGCAACTTTGAAATCCAATATGTTATACAGTAGAGTAATTTGAAATCTTTTATTTTTAGAGTGTAGGATTGTAACAGTGACTAATAACTCTTGTGAAAATTGTAGTTTATTTAAACCACAAGTCCACATGACCTACAAACATACAAAATTAATTCATAAGCGTAGCTGTTACTTAATTATGACATTAAGCTCTACAGGAAATTATAGGATGTTGTAAATATTTTGATTTGCTCTCTGTTTTTGTGTTTTGCAGTGACATGCCAATCTATCAGGACTAAAATATAGAAAATGCAAATGCACATTAACTAACAGATTACTAATATATGAAAGAAATATGGAAATTGTGGTACTTTATTAGAGCTGCAAATCTTTTTTTCATTTGTGTGGCCTGGAAATCTAATAAATAAAGGATGAAAGAAACTTCATTTAATTAAGCTACTGCATTGTAATGCTAGCACTATTGATAGAATAGCCATTTAACAACGTCGTAATTAATGTTCCGTTGTCACAGCCTGGGAAGGTGTAATGCAGTGGTTGAATGCCACGTTATTTCTTTGCTTTTCTCGTTGTTACTTTTAAACACTGTTTAATATCAGTCATGTTTGTGTTCAGTTATTTCCAGTCTGTTACAGAAAAAAACACTGCCATGAATTTTTTGTTACTTAAGAAGTACCATCCTGATCAGTTTAGAAGGCAAGAAAATAAACCGTAGTTAGCCGTTATTATTTCTTTCACAATGCTGGGGGTAGTACTAAATTAACTAAGTCACAAATTTGTGTAGATTTTTGTCATCATAAAACCCATAAAGCCAGCAGAGAAAGCCCTAGAAATTCTTCTTTCTCGGATACCTACTGCTAATAATTTACAGTTGTTTATTCAGAAAGCCATTGCAAATGGTGGTGGGTGAGGAGGACTCAGGTGAGATTTTTTTTATGTTCATGTGCCACTGGTTTGTGTTCTCAGGACTTGCCAGGCGTGTTGTCATCTTGTCTAAACTGATCAGGGAGTTCTAGATATGCACCAGAGCTCTAATCCCATCTCTGCACATTATTCCTTCCTGCCCTCTGCTTGTTCTGCTTCCGATGCACCACACTTGCTCTGCCCAGCTGTCCCCAGCAGTGAGGTATTTGCTGTCGATACTCATGCTAGGTATGGTTATCAGTGCAGGTCTTTGCCAAAAGAGAACAAATGGTGAAATAAAACAACTATGAAACAGCCATGACTTGAACATTCAGCATATTTCTGACGTGCAGGACTATATTCAAGTCATCGCTATTATAATTATCCTTTGAGTAGCGTAAGCTAGTCGTGACGTGTAGCTGTTAATTCTTGTTGCATTAGGTTTGTATGGGAGTGTGTAGTAGATAGAAGGAGAGGATTGTTCTTGTGTAGCTTTTACATTTCTGATCTCCATAGAGGCCGCTCTTTAAATAAAATCTAAGCCAAGCAGGGCAAAGTGCTTTGGTGTTCCCTGTTGAAACCTCCCTGAATCCTTAAACCATCAGCTTTTGTGGTTCACTGACTACCTGAATGAATTATTTTCAACTGATTTGGCACATCTTCAAAAGAACAGATGGTCCCATCTTTACTGCAAAAACAATAACTGCAGCAACAACAAAATAATCTGTGATTCTGCCTGGAAACTCCTTAACTACAAGGGAGAGTCTGATGACCATCTTACATTTCTGACAATTATCTCATGGAAGAAATACATTTAACAAGAAAATCACATTATAATTTACTAGGCAAAGTATCACATCTGTGGAACAGTTGTTTGAGGTTGCAGGGAGACTAAACTGCTATGCATGAGTTTCTAATAGGACCTCCCCTACAATACAGCAGTAGGGAAGAGAGAAATTATGAAGATATGATGTTGAGAGACTGCTTTATCAGGGCTAAAAATAAGCTTATGTGCATTATGAAGAAAAGAAGAAGAAAATGGGAACTAAACATAGGGAAGCACAATGTTGTGATCAAGAATAAGAAAAAGGGATTTCAAATAGCCAAAGTTGTCTGCATCACCATGGAACATCTACAGAATAGCTTTTAATGGCCGTGGTCCAGGAGTTCTTGTTAGAAAGAGGTAATCTACTACCCCTTAGGAATGGGATTCCCCTGAACTTGCTTCTTAATTTCCATTATTTCAGCAAAGGAAAAGCAATATAATGGATGAAGTAATTTACTGCAATTATTGAAAAGGAGGTAATTAGGTATATGGGGAAGATTGAAAACGGGGAGAAAGCAATAGTGCTCACTGTATTAAATACACGCTTTCTTGGATAGTTTTTCAGGATAATATTACAAAGGTGAGATTTATTAAAAAGAAAACCTTTCCCTGTGCAGTCTGGTTGTCAAATATTAATATGAAATCTGATTATTTTTACTGTTAGTATTTTAAAATTGCAAGCATGTTTTCCAGGATGCTAACATGTATAGCAGAAGAGATATGTTTCTCCATGAAGGCCTATGCCAGTGTTAGTTTTCTGCCTTTGATAAAGAGATCTAATTGTCGGGAGTATGACACGCCAGAAATGTTTGGGGAGCTGCTTTAACCACTGAGTTGCTGTACTTTTGCCTTTTCAGCTGCTCTCAGATGAGGCTGTCCTCTCTGAAATCACTGTTCAATAGGGTGGGAAAAGGATCTTACTTAAATACAGCGCGCTGCAAGCATAGGCCCTGAACATCTGTCAGAGTGGGTGAACAGCTGGAATCCAGCTGCGGCCACTGTTCTCTTCTAATTCATGGTTCATACCAAATCCTGTGGGATGCTCCTGTTGGAAAGCACTTCAGCTGTAGGTTAATATATTGCCCTAAGCCTGCAGCCCGGGTCTCTGCTCAGTGAGGGTTACGATTGCTGTTTACGCAGTGGCAGCAATAACCAGGACGCATGGAAGCACACTGAGGTTCTACATAATGATATTTGCTAAGTACACACTCAGTGGCACCCTGCCACTGAACTGACTGATTTCTGGTGGCCACTTTACCCCGATCCATCAAGATCATTGTTGGCACTTGCTTATAGGACTGTTGTTTCTTCCTATGTGAAAAAAAAAAAAAAAAAAAAAAAAAGATGGCAACAATTAACAATCAGCAAACAGCCTACGGGCTTGATTACAGACGCAGGTATGTTGTTGAAATAATTTGTGTGCTGAACAGAGTAATTTTATTTTGCTCAAGTGCTGCTTAAATATACCTTACATTCAAATGTTCCTTGGGGGAAAAAGCCGTTACATGAGAAAGAGATTCCATTTGTTCTCAGCTAGATCGATACAGCTCATCTGCTTACGTGGCTCTAAGTAGGATGTGTGGGGTAATGTACATTGGGGAAAAGTCCTCTTTGTGAATACTGCATGACCGGACTTCTTTTTTCTTGATTAGTTCATACTTAATTACTATGCTATGAGGCCAATGTTTAATCTTAATTTAAGAATCTGTTTTTCCATGGTTTGCTTAGGAAAGATTAAGATAGGTATTTAATGTGTGGGACTTGAGTAATACGGTCTTTCCAGCACATCATAAAAAAGGTGATGCAAAATAAAATGTCTTTTTTTTCTCCTTTTATGCTCAATGGCTGACAGTTCTTAGGTCTTTAATTCGTATATTCTCTTTTCTGACATCTTTCTCACATCTCTAAATGAATTGTAACTCTCAACCATTTTGTTGTCCATCAGAATTGGATAACAGAAATTGCACCGATTGCCAACTTGATTTCAGTGCTGCCTGTTCTGTCATTCTCAGCTCAGCCTCGGATTTAGGATCCCTAAGTTGGAGATGTACCTTTGGTGAATGCTGACTTTGTCACTGTTAGACAACATTTTATTATATGCCTTAGGTTTTATGGGCTTTGATGTTTCATGTTGATTTAGTGGGAAATAAGTAGAAAATTCAAAACAAGTTGCAGTCAGAGCTGTAGAATGGCTTTGTTGTGGACTTCTGCACATTTCAAAGCCCTTTCATTAGCTGAACCTTTCTTTTCCTTTTGCTATTCTTTTTTTTAAGCATTAAAAAAGCCAGCTGTGCACATGCAAGGATTTTCCATACTGCTTTGCCTGCAGTCTGTCCTCTCTCCAAAACTGTCAGGCTCTGGATGTTTGTTCCTTGCAAATGAGAACTGGAGGAAAGGATTTTGGCTGGGAAGGATTTGCATCAGCAGCCGAGCCAGGGCAATGGGATGTATGCTGTTTTATGTCCTGTGGCTGGATAAGCTTATCTGTGCAGATGCGCGATGTCCTGCTGTGCCATCAGATGATGCTGATACACGCATCAGTGTGATGACATGGCTGTTTGCTGCTCAGCACAGAGGGCTACTCCCAAAGAGGCAGCAGAAGCTCGGGCTGCTGTCACCAGTAACTGTGGGCTTGTAACACTTTCTGAAGTCATCTTCTGCAACATTTCTTTTTCCTCTCTAGAAGTGAGGAGCACTTACCACGGTTCTGATCAGCGATATTTCACGCAAAAAGAAAAGTCTAGTAACTTGCTTCCTCTTACCCTTTCCACAACTCATTGCTTGAGCTGTATGGGCTTTTTGTGTCTTGAGCCAATCTGTATTTCAGCAATTAATTGGGTCAGTTCCATGTGTTGTGTGATAATTTGTCCAGATATAAAATGGGGCATTGACGTTGCAGAAGTACAGCAGATAAGTTTTAAAGATGTGTATGTACGTGCAGGAAGCTTCAGGAACCTCGTATGGAGATCACATATAACTTGCCATATTACAGCTTCTTTGCTGAAGGAACCGAAGGGTAAGAAGGTGGGGACTTCCTTTGATGGATATTGCTGCTTCACTCAGGTCTGCCTTATTTGTGTCTTGCTTAATTAGTTTGTATTTAAATCTCTTGGAGCAAAGTGTTCCTGGCTGCACATTGAGATCCTGCTGGAGACTGTGGGCCCTTTATGGCTCCAGCAGTGATAACTGGTTTCGGTGTGACTTCTTTGTTAATTTTTTTTTTTTTTTGAGTGAAAGTGAGCAGATTAAAGACCACAACTGAGATGTTTACAGTGGCAACATGGTGAACAAACAGATAAGGTAATTTTCCTCCTTCTGCTAGTTACCAAAGCTACGCTATAAACATACTTTTAATTTAGTTTAGTGCTGTGAAGATTAAAGCTTAATTAAAAAGCTGATGTTAAAAAAAATATATTAAAACACTGGAACAGCATAGGAAAAATTGAAAGACATAATTATGGTCCAGTGAACACTTATCACTTATTATGAAGCTTTGGAGCAGAGGTGTTTTTTTCTCTCAATTGAGAGTAATTTTATTCTGATCATAAACTGGAATGACCAGAACAACCTAGGATCATGGCTGTTTATAAATTAATAAGGACAGTTGGAAGGAATGTGTTATTCTCCCCATAAAATACAGCACAGTGAGATATTCTTTGCTGGTCCACTTCTTTAAAAATCTCTCACACAGCAGTCAGGGTGACAGGCGTTGTGAGGGCAGAAAAAAGGCTGTCTTCCTGTATTTCACATGGCTTGCATAGAAATTCAGTCATATAATATTGAAAGATGTGTTACTTTCAAATTCATTTTCTAACCTTTATGATTTGGAAGTGGTCAAATCTTCAAGTGGGGACAGTCTTTTTGTTCACAGAATCATAGAATGGCCTGGGTTGAGAAGGACCACGATGATCATCGAGTTTCAACCCCCCTGCTATGTGCAGGGTCGCCAACCACCAGAGCAGGCTGCCCAGAGCCACATCCATTGGCCTTGAATGCCTCCAGGGATGGGGCATCCACAACCTCCTTGGGCAGCCTGTTCCAGTGAACGTCAACAGACCTACACCTATGTGCATGGGGTTAAAAGATAGGTGGGGGTCTGGGAGTGCCATCATCATCCTAATGAGTTTAACATCGTTTTTGAGAGATCCTGTTTGCCCAGCATGAAGCAAATCAAGGCATGAGATGATATTCCTTCACTGCAAGACTCCAAGTAGTAATCTCTGTTCATGACAAAGCAAGAGTGCTAGGGAAATTAACTTCAGTTTATTAGCTCTGTTGAGAGCTGTGTTGCTGGTTTCTCCAAGAACTCCTTCATAAGGTATGATCTGTTATCCTAGAGAAGTGACTCCAAAAGCCACTCAGCTAAATATGCCCTTTCACTGATTTCCTCTGTTCATCTTGCATTTTAAACCCACGTGTGGCTGTACCTAGCATATTATTCTTGTGCAGTCATTAGCTGAATTAGTCATTTAGCCTTTCATCAAAGCAGCATTACATGTATTACAGTATTGTAATGACTACTGTGGAAGCTCACTCCTGTGACTTTTTGCCCCGGGATGCTGAGAAAGCTGAAAGGTTATTGGGCTTCAAGGACAACCTTATGGAAATAAATCCAGTGAGGCTGCTGACCAGAGTAGAAACTGCCTGCCCAGGATGTCTGTGAAGTGTAAAGGGCTGGAGGCTGGGGAGTGCCTGGCTGGAGTATTTCATCCCTGTCTGCCCTGTTCTAAGACTCTTTCGTGGCTGTCTTGTTGTGTCCATTGCTGGAGACAAGATATTGCATTACCTAGAGCTTTGGTCAGGCTCCAGGTAATGGAGGCTTGTTATCAAGGACTTCTGGCAAAAAA
>PPHD01006457.1:8207-24510 GCA_002909625.1 Bambusicola thoracicus
TGAGACTTTTATTCAGATACATGAAGAGTGTATATACAACATATATTAGAAACAGTGACTAATGGGTAATATCCTGCCACAAAAGAATACTTAATGATAATTTGAGTTACTGGATATAATGAGAACTTATTACAACCTACCAAACAGATGGAAACTACTAAAGAAAGTGAAGGAACAGGCAGGAAAAGAGGAGGAACAGAAAGGGAAACAGAAGAGTATCGGAAAACTCCCTCAATAAATAAAGAAATAAAAATAACAATAATCTTTTAGAAAGCGCTTGTGAGGTTTCAGGGCACACAGTTCAGTAAGACATTTGGCAAGCAATGTGAAAACAGCTCTCTGTGTGATGAGCAGTGCAGTCCTGTGCAGCTGACAGGCATCAGAAATCATGCGAGCAGGCTAAGGTAGATATAAGTGGTTTGCAAATGGATTCTTAAATTATTTAGGCTATTCACATTCACAAGTGTACTTGAGTGTACTGAGTGCTTTTCCTGAACCAGGCATATCAGTCACACAGTAGCACATCTTACATACAATCTAAATTTGTTTCTGTTGCTGTACTGTGACAAAGCCCATACTTTTCTTCACCCATCCTGCATCCTTCCCTTGCATAATAGCCTGTTGCAAACATTATCACAAGCAATGTAAGATTTGAATTAAAATCCTGCATTTCCTTTCAGTGAAACCTTTCTTCCTGTACCTGGTCACCCCAAATCAGACCAAAGGCAAAGCACTGATAATCTCCAGACAAGTTAAGGACACAGTAGAGAAGGGAACAGATACTGTTATAGATTCCCATAGATCTTTCACTGACATTAGATACTTAACGCTTTCCCAAAAACTCCGCAGCCCAAGGGTTTTGCCTAACAGACTGCAGTAAGTATTGATTATTTGTAAACTGTCTTTACCTGTATGTAACAAAATCCTAAATTTACATGAAGTAAAACCATAAAGATAGGTCCATAATTAGGGATGGAAAGCTGGATTACTGAATCCTATTTCATAAACAGATAAAGTGTCTCAACTCCATAGACACTAGTCATTGAAGCAACATATTCATAGCCTGAAGATTCATATTTATTTATTTCTATGTGGTAGTTTTGTATATTTTAACCCAAGTATCAATTCCTTTCTTTAGGGTCCACTATGTAAGTAGTTTCAGTCAACTGTAGTTCTAAACTTGCAATTTATATGGTAGCAGAATCTAACATTATATTTTCCTTAAAAAGTATTCAATTTTATGACTAAATAATAATTTAAAAAATTGTAAAATTATTTTATAAAATCAGCAAATGTCTAGTTAGCTCATAGTATTACTGAAGAAATACTTAATTTGCTTAATTATTAAATACAAGTGTTAAGAATTAAACCTAAATATATAATCAGAGATAGTTTGTTATAATGTGGCGTTACATAGAAGAATAGTCCTAATGACTCCAATAAGTATATTTTAAATAATACAACATATAAACAAAGTGAAGTTTCCTGAAAGGAACTTGGTGTTATGTATCTTATATTCTATTTGGTAAAAACACTCAACCTTTTATTTCTCTTGAAAAGGAATGGTCTCACCAATGCTAAACACTTCCCTAGTCAGGAAATCAGAATTTTAAACCAAAGAATAAGAACTACTGGTGTAAAAGGGCCTTATTTATCCCTAACTGTAAATTTGTCGTAGTACTCCTCCTAATTTGCTTTCAAGCATTGTGTCTAAATACACATGCACAGAAAATACACACCTCCTTTCTGCTTAACATTAGTAGGGAACCTAGATGTCCACAATGTTGCAGAAGAATTATCCCACCCCATGTGATTTGCTTTGATTTGTTAAGGTGGATATGTTCAATATTCAAGAAAACTCCTCATTTTTCCTCATGTACCACTCTACTGTGAATCTGTAATCTCAAGAGTGGAAACTCTGGAAATTTTCTGCTATAATGTAAGCCATCACCTTCATAAGTGGCATGTTAAAGCAACTTCTGTGTAGTGGAAATATAAGAAACTTAGAATTTAAACTGAACTTGGATGGCATGTCCTAGGGTAAAACCCAGAGGATAACAAATAACTAGGAAAAGGAGCCTTAGATGTAAATTACTCAGAGAGCTTCGTCACATCTTAATATACCAACTGCAGTCCTACATGGAGTGGTTAGAGCATCAAATGTACATACTCTGGCAGTGGTGGGAAAGCTGTTAATTAACAGAGCCAGCCCCTTTGGCTCAGCAGCAGCAGCAGAGCCAACCCTGGGCAGCCAGCCCATGGTCAGCAAGTCACGGTGGCTGGGCACAGCCCTCACTCCATCTCACCACTCTCCAGGAGGATGGTGCCTAAAGCAGCAATGCTGTCACAGCCACGAAATTAAATCTTGCCTTTGCTGCTGGGAAGCTTTGAGACACTCTGGTCTAAACAATTCATTAGTCAGGCAGAAGTGAGTTAAGAAGATGAGACGTGCTCAAGCACCCAGGCCAGTGTGCTGCTACCGACAGCAACAACCAGAGTGGCTGTCTAGGGAAAGCAAGGGAGTGTGGCCACTGCCTGTGGCCCATTCCCTCCGTGCTCCTCTGGCATCTGCAATCACCCCATCAGGGGTTCTGGAGGGTGCATCTCTTGCTCTCTTTAGTATCTACGCAGTGTTTAGACTGTTACCCATGAATTCCTCTAACTTCTTTCTGAATCTGCTTATGCTGTCTGTCAACCCAGCCTTCTGTGGCAATGAATTCCAAAAAATTCCCTACCTGCTGTGCAAAAATATATCTACTTTTATTAGTCTTATATTGATCGCTAAGCAGCTGCAATTGCTACTGCAGAATATGGTAATAGTTCTGCATATTCTAACCTTGTTATGAGTTATAATAGACGTTATTTAGTAGGCCTTTCTTATTCTCTCTCTATCCTTGTATATTTGTTTGAATTTGATAATGTCTGAGATTACTGACAGAAAAAAAAAGAAATCACAGGAAAACAAGGCAGACTGTAAATTAGGAGCATACTGGCCATTCCTTGCTAAGTGCTATAGTACCTTAATTGCTAAAAGCCCAAATGCAGCTGAAACACTGCTGGGAAGCTCCCCTTCCCTTTCACAAAACATGCTAAAATGAGTTTTCCACAGGTAATCCTATTGAAATATGCTCATGGCTGTACATTCAGAGGTTCATTCTTCACTCAACATTCTGGCTCAGGGGATATTTCGGTTGGAAAATTCTAAAACATCAGGCAAACACATATATTCTTAATACGGCGCATTCCTCTCAACCGAATACAACTCTTAAAGAATTTCAGTTTTTCTTCACTCACTAAACAACTGTCATGATGAAGATTGGAACAAACAGGGTAGCTCTATGCCTTACATTTGTGTTTTCTTCAAGTCAAATCACACTTACCAATTTATCCCCCACTTTCTCTTTCTTCATTGAAAAAAATATTTTAAAGTCAGCTCAAATGTGACAGGCCATTCTAGTTCTTTGGCTAACATGTATGGCTTTTACTAATTTGGCTTTGCATGTAGATGCCCACAGTGGCATAATCAGAATTGCAATACTCTCAGAGAAGCCAGAGATACTAACTATGAGCATACTAAAAAAACCTTATTTATGATCAACGATTACTTTGCCAGTCATCTAAAATAAACTTGAAATTTACAGTTTATTTGAAAAACTCCAAAGCAAGCTTAGATTTTGATGTAATTTATGTAATTTATGTTTAAGATGGTGATCATGAAGATGATCAGAGGACTGGAGCACCTTTCCTAGGAAGACAGACTGAAAGAATTGGCTTGTTTAACTTGGACAAGAGAAGGCTTCTTAGAGACCTCACTACAGCCTTCCAGTACATGAAGGGAACTTACAGGTGGGAAGGAGAGCAACATTTTACATGCTCTGATAGTGATAGGAAAAGAGGGAATGGCTTTAAACTAACAGAAGGGAGATTTAGGTTAGATGTTAGGAAGGAATTCTTCACTCCGAGGGCAGTGAAGCCCTGGCACAGGCTGCCAAGAGAAGCTGTGGAAACCTACAAACCTCCCTTCTAATGATATCTTTATATATAAAAATTATATTTAACTCAGTCTTCATTTAAGAATGATACATGGATTTTATGCATCACCTCTTCTTTCTGAATACAGGGAACTTAATCAACGCAATCCATTTTTCTTGTTTCTTTACACAGAAAGGTCAAAATGTTCTTCACTGAGATCTTGATCTCAAACTTAGATAACTTGCTGGCCTGTAATACTACCACAGATAACCTTTTGATATCTTTAAGATATGAAAAGCATCAATCAAACAAACAAAAAAACCCAAACACAAACAAAACAAAAAACAATGCCATCTGTTCACATACTTGGTCTCACTGAGCATATTAACATCCATCTGTTGCCAAGCCACTCTCCATCATTCTCTGGCGGTCCTGGCTAACTGCGGACTGGAGACTGGCAAATGTGATGCCCATCCTCAAAAAGGGCCAAAAGTTGATCCTGGTAGCTACAGACTTATCAGTCTCACCTCGGTGCCTGGGACGGTTATGGAACAGATGAGCCATCATGGACCAATTAAAGGTCAACCAGGGGATCAGGCCCAGTCAGCATGGGTTTATGAATGGTAGATCCTGTCTGACACACCTGATTTCATTCCATGACAAGGTGACCCACTTAGTGGATGAAGGTAAGGCTGTCAATGTGGTCTACCTGGATTTCAGTAAATCCTTTGACACTGTCCCCCACAACATCCTTGTGGAGAAGCTGTCTGCCCATGGTTTGGATGGGCGTATGCTCCGCTGGGAGAAACACTGACTGAACGGCCGGACCCACAGAGTTGTTGTCAATGGAGTTAAATGCAGTTGGCAGCTGGTCATGAGCGGTGTGCCCCAGAGCTCAGTACGGGGGCCGCTTCTATTTGACATCTTTATTAATGATCTTGATGAGGGGATTGAGTACACCCTCAGTAAGTTTGCAGACAACACCAAGTTGGGAGGGAGTGTTGATCTGCCAGAGGGGAGAAGGGCACTGCAGAGGGACCTGGATAGACTGGATTGATGGGCCACGGCAAGCTGTATGAGTTTCAATAGGGACAAATGTCAGGTCCTGCATTTTGGTCACAACAGCCTTAGGCAACCCTACAGGCCTGAGGAGGAGTGGCTGGAAAGCTGTCTAATGGAAAGGGACCTTAGCGTACTGATGGGCAGTCAGCTGAATATGAGCCAGCAGTGTGCCCAGGTGGTCAAGAAGGCCAATGGCATCCTGGCTTGTATCAAGAATGGTGTGGTGAGAAGGACCAGGGAAGTAATCCTGCCTCTGTACTTGGCATTGGTGAGGCCTCACCTCAAGTACTGTGTGCAGTTTTGGGCATGTCAGTACAGAAAGGATGTTGAAGTGCTGGATCAGGTCCAAAGAGGGGCAGCAAGGCTTGTGAAGGCTTGGAGAATATGCCCTATGAGGAGAGGCTGAGGGAAGTGGGGCTGTTTAGTGTGGGGAAGAGGAGGCTGAGGGGAGACCTTACTGTTCTCCTCCAATATCTGAAAGGTGCTTACAGCGAGAGTGGGGTTGGTCTCTTCTCGCTGATAAATAGGTGACAGTATGAGGGGAAATGACCTTAAGTTGCACCAGGGTAAGTTTAGGTTGGATATCAGGAAACACTTCTTTACAGAAAAGGTTGTTAAGCACTGGAATAGACTTGCCAGGGAGGTGGTTGACTCACCATCCCTGGATCTGTTTAAAAACCATTTGGATGTGGTGCTCAGGGACATGATTTAGTGGAGGGTTGTTATTTAAGGTAGTATGGTAAGGTTGTGGTTGGACTCAGTGATCTTTAAGGTCTTTTCCAACCTGAGAGATTCTATGATCTAAGCATTCTGTCAAGACTTTGTGGCCAATGTAGATACTAATAGGAAAGACATAAGTATTTGCAGAATGCTAATGAGACAAGTAAATCCACTGTTTTGAGCATGGCTCTCTTGAACACTGTCATTTAATTCACCAAGTAGGGGCATGCCTCTTTTCTCTGCAGTCCCTAAAAAGCAAATGCTAGTGAAAATGTTTAAATGAGTAATGGAAAAGGCATCGCTACTTTCAACAGTGCATTTTTGTCAAAATGCTAGTGTAATGGGAGAAGTCACCCATGGAATTGGTTGCTTCACTAAGTTGACCTTATAGAGTCAATCTCAATTGAGAATCTGAATTTTCAGATTTATCAGTTAATCATCCTGTTGAAAGTTTAAATCCTGAGGGAGCTTTTTGTTTGTATAAAGCCTCACTCTTGATGAGTCATATTAGGATGAGCTGGTTTGGGAGCATTTCGTCTATCAGAAACATCAATATCCAGTCTCTAACCTTTCACAAAAGGCTTGGATAAACAGTTTTTATTTCATCAGATAAGAACTTTTCATGATTTTGTAGTTTTGCAGAGCTTGACTAACCCTCAGAGAGCATTTTTCTCCTCAAAAAAATTAGTCAAAAATGTCCTAAGTATCTTTTAAGAGGTTCTCTTTATATTAGGCAGACAACTTCGGACATGTGAATTAGCTATTATATCGGTCTATACCTTTATCTTTCAAGCATCTCAGAAGACATAGCTTAGCCTAAAAAAAATTATGATGCCCTTTACCACTGTATTTAAAATGACTAAGAATTAAATTAGCAATGCATGTTAAAAACAAAGTGTCAACAAAATAGAGATTTCTACTTCTTATTATAAATATTTGTGAGGAATTTACAGCTATAAAAACAATAGGAACAACAAGAAATGTTGAAGATACTTGCAGTATATTATGCTTTTGAAAAAACTGCTTAAATTTAAAGAGGATAGGTCTCAAATACTGTTAGTATTCTTAGTTTACAGTTTAAAAAAAAAAAGAAAGAAAAAAGAAAAAAATACATAGTAGAACAGAGAAGAAAACAAGTCAAAACAAACAAAACCACCCCTCATATCTTCTGTTCTGGTTACAGATAAAGCCTTTCTTTTACCCATCACAAAGCCTTTCTTTTACCCATCACAAATGCAGTGAGGTGGCAGGACTCACCACATATAAATTTCCTTGGATAAAAGAGTCCTCTCACCTTCAGACTGGATCTTCGGATTACAGTTGCTAACCATGTTGATAGAATGGGCTAAATTTACGGCTGAAAATGCTTATCCTAAACAAGCCTATGACAGTAACTGATTACAGTGACTCAGGAAGAGTCATTTCAAAGCATAGGTGTTTTTTTCCTATTACTGAGACAGGAAGTGTAGATTACTCCAGGAGAAATGATAATTTTTTATATTTTTCAATATCTATTTTCTAACCACTCCTTGCAACTATTTTTTAAGGTTCAATTCAGGCCAGTAAATATGTACCTCTAGCTGTAAGAACCTGAACGTTCTCCATCTGCCTCAATTATCTTTCCGGATATATATCCCAGTCATCAGGCTGATAACCCATTCTCCTTTATGTTTTAGTATCCATAGTCCAGGACTCCTTTTGACGTAAGATCTTCTGCCCTCAGCACAGCTGTACAGTGTTGCTGCTTTGTGTCTGAATAGCTCTTTCCCAATTGATAACCAAGCCATTATTATGTTAACTTCTTTGAAAATATTTACCTGCAGTTTCTCTCTTTCCCTTTTATGAATTCCTTGTACCTCCTATCCCACTATTCTTTTATTTTAGTCTTTCTCGAAAAGGTAAGGCTATATCAAACAAATACCCTGAAAAGTGTATGAAATATATAGTTCCAGTATTATTTATATAAGAATAAAACCCTGCTACAAATAGCATTTGAGAGATTGGCTTTCTCACAGTCATGAGACAGATCAACAAGAGAAATGTGAAATCAGAAGATACCTTATCAGTGAATTGCAACAGAAATATTCCTTGTATTCTCTTACTGTAAACTGCAGGGAGGCGAGATGTACAAAAAGATTGCCTCAAAAACAGCCTCTGTGAGGAAGATGCCATAGGGATGTAGTCCAGAATTTCATTTTAAAGAACTCAAAAGCCATTGCTACATGAAGGCAAGTGTAGAGGAGTCCCTTAAGCTTGTTCCTGAAATACTATCCTCCATAAGGTAAGCTAAATTTTAAATGTGTAGGCAGGAGAGGGCATCAAATTGGTGTGCTCCCTACTATGAGTGATCCGCTGTCCTTGCATGATTCATACTGAAGTGAAAAAACAGTTCAGAGAAGTGGAATTCATAATCAGTAGCCACAGGGTATGTACCAGAGAAGCAACGTTTGTCAGTGTTAGTTTGGTAATGTTAGCTTGTTCGGCTTTGAAGAAAATGCAAAATCAAAGAGCTCACAAATGTGTGATATGGCCAAAGGGGCAATGTTAGAAAAAGTTTCATCATGATACTGTGCTATATATCAAAACTGAGGTCAAATAAGCAAATTTTCTCAATAGTGGAATACACAGGAACTCACTACCAAGGTATCTGATAACACAACTATGTTTTTAATTAATTTCTTTTGCCCCCAGTACTACAGCATGCAAACAGGCAACTCAGAATAAATGCATTGAAACATGAAATCAAACCGTGCACAGTTGGTTACTAACTCCATTCTTTGCCCCAAGTACTTCTAACTGTACTCACAGTCAGGCAAACACTTAACCAAAAATGAACCTTCTTAAAAACTGTTCTTGTTACAAAGATCTCTAAGAAAAATACTGTAATCATTCAGGTTATATTTTTTGTTTTGCCCATTTCAACAATGCTATTCCTAATGCCAGTAATTTCTTCTAAGGCTTTTATCTGCTCTCTTCTTTATTCAACAGAATGAATCTACTTTTTGTCTTAGAGATATTAAACTCACCTTGCAGTGAAATTATCACTGCTTGACATAAAAATAACATGCTAACCACCTACAAATATCGCTAGTCTGTAAAGAATGCAGACAAAATGTGCTGCCTCTTTTTATTTAGAGTCCTGAAGGGGATCTCTATGAAAAGCTTTGTGTGCTCATAATAAACTGGGGAAAAAAAAAGAAAAAAAAAAAAGAAAGAAAGAAAAAAAAAACATTTTAAACAAGGTTGTCCTCTTGTTTTGGGAAGAGAAAAACTATTGATTTTGTATTTTTCAACTTGACTTATTATTTCATTCTGCACTGCTTTCCTTCCTCTTCTATTAGAAGCTACACAATATGAGGTTAGGCTTGATTGTCAAATGAGAAAGAGAAGCCAGTTCTGGCGGCAGATCTCCTACTTTCCTCACAACCCACTATTACTTAGGCCAACATTTAGCACAAGTACCGGCAGATAGAATACTCATCTATCTCTTTGTTGTGATGGATAGCTAAATCTCATTTTAATAACATAATGATTGCAAAGATTCTCAGAAAGTCATATTGGCTAATTGAAATTAATAACTTCAAATCCATATATCAGTTTATTTGCTGAAATGTACCCTTTAAAGGGAAGAGCTTATCTTTTTTTTTCTCCCCCTGTTAACATAAGAAACACCATTATCTTTAATTTACATAAGAAATAGAAACCTTTTTGCAAAGTCCATAGTCTTCATAAATCACATGGATTTCTTGTAGAGCAAGCAAACTCAAAATGTATGTCTTATGGAGCCTAATTACACCTAAATAGAAATTAACTATAAACTCCTGAACTATTGACAAAAGCTCTTAGCTGCATGCCAGGGTATAAAGATAGATCAGGATTGACAGGCACCTGCTATTGCTTAAGTCTTAGAGTTCATGCTGCTTATTTAAATTATTCATCCTGTGTTTCCTCATAATCAGATGTATTTTTTTAAAAATTTTCTATTACATGAGATTCCTCAATGATGATCATGTCTGCAGAAAGTTTTCCTTTGAATATGCCATACTGAGAAACTTTTCCATAAGGTATTGTACCATGGTATTCCTCATTTCCTGATTCTAGAACTTCCTCAACACACAAGCACCAGTTCAGACTACACCAGTAAATTATATAAAAGAATTACGATCCTAAGCATAAAATGTAATGTGAAAGCTGAAGTGAAGCTCTTTCTGATTGATATGAATAGCATTATTTTGTTCATCGATCATTGAACAACTCTGCCAATGTCTGAAACAAAAACTAATCCAGTATACCACAATGACTCAACAGTTCCAAAATGAACAAACACTGAGTATGACAGTACAAAAATCTGAGAAAAGAGAATGCTAAGTTTTCACTCAGCTCACATTCTGTTAGCACTTATCAATAAGCCACACACACAAACAAATGTTTGCTGGTAAAGTCTTAAACACAGAGAATTATAATTAAGCTTACTTCGAAGATCAACATCATTAAGAACAATAGTTCTCCAGTTTCTGTTGCCTACTTCAGCTAATGTTTTTTGTAGTAACACAAAATCTTAATATTTTATATAACATATTTTTCTAGCAGCAAGTTGTAGAGAAGGCAAACCTCTTAAGTATTCCAAACATCTGATCTTCTCAACCTAGTGTAGGTTCAGACATCTGTGTTTCAGGATAAGCTGCAGAAAAATATTTTTAACTCTCCTGGAAGTGTAAAGTGTATTTTAGCTTTTTGTAGCTGTTTTAAGTATTTTTAATTGCTTACTGATTGCCAGTCTTATTTTGGTACAAAGAAATCTCTGAATCATTTGAGACTTCATTTTGAAGTTTGTGCATTAAGAAATAAATCCAAATAATATTCATATAATATATTTTAATTTTACCACTTGTATGTATACAATAAAAAAAAGAAAAATATTTCTATGCTTATTCTTTTGAGTAACTATATTCTCCAGTTTGAGTCTCATCATTAAGCCTCAGAAATCTTTCATCTCATCATTGTTTTAAAATGTATTTTGTGATACTGAATATTCCCTCAAGTATACCTGCAGCAGTTTTCCAAGCCTGATGCTTTCTCTACAGCTGTACTTTTTTATCCAAAATGCTTTTCAGGTTTTGCTTTGCTTTTAAGATCCAAAATCTTAAGGCACTTCAGATACTTCGCAAGGTTCCCTGAAGTCTTGAATTGTTTATTGGTGTTATTGTTAATGGTATCCAACCAACTTGCTAATGCCTTTAATGGAAGAACATCTTCATCAGATTAAGTACTAGATCTTGTGGCTAATTTTCTTCATGAAATTCAAAGCTGTGGTGGGTTAACCCAGATAGACAGCTCAGCACCTCACAGTTAGCTGCTCACCTGCTATCCCTTGCATCACTCCTTCAGTAGGGTGGGGAAAAAGAAAGGAGTAAAATCAAGAAAACATATGAGTTAAGGTAATTTTTTTTTTCTAGTAACTGAAGAAGTAGGAGAGGGTTAAAAAAAAAACAAAAAAAACACAACAACAACAAAACACCAAGCAATGCAAAGGCAATCACTACCTCTCATGGGCAGATTGATACCCAACTGCCTTCTCTAAACCCTCTATATCCCTTGTTATTTATTGCTGAGAATGATATTATGTGGCACGGTGTTATCTCTTTGATTGGTTTGAGTCATCTGCTTCGCTGCGTCCTATCCCAAGCTCTCACACATCCCCTAATTACTCACTGGGGGAGAGTGACAAAGAGAGGCACTGTACAGCCTATGTTCAGCCACAGTTAACACACTAATGCACCCCTGCATTACCAACATTGTATTGGTCCCAAACCTAAACCCTACAGGCTGCTTTGGTGAGAATTAACTCCATCTGAGCCAGATTCGGTACAACATCTCACTGCCATCACTATTATGTTTTCCTGACTTTCCTTTTCCTCTTTGATGTTTACAACCAACCACAATTTCCTAAGCTTATTATGCCCTGACAATATTTTGGTGTGACTGTACTTATGGCTGGAGCTCTAAAATTCAAAACTGCATTCTTTGTGGACATTCGGGCTGGTTCCATAGAAACAGTTGCACTCTACCTCAGATTTCTGTATGAGGAATGTACCTATGTACCTCACATGTACATCACGTTTAGTAGGAGACTGCAGTTTACAGCTCACAGCAGCTCTTATTCACACACTGCTCAGATATTGTCAGTAGGCTCTTAGAGAAAGAAAGGTTTTGCAGATCTGTTTCTTGCACTGGAGCTGTACGCTCAATTTTGTACACATAAGAACACTCAAAGTGAGAAAAGAAGAAAAAAATCCTTATATTCACCACCTTTCCTACACATTTGAAGATTAAAAACACTGCATGTTTTCTAAGGGGCTGTTAATCTTTCTCCACATTTTTCTTGGGCATTCACCTCCACTAATTTTTAAGTCAGAATGTTGGAGATACCCTATGAGCACTGTAGATGTGTTAAAGTTTTTTTCATAAAGAACAGTAGGTGTCTCCAGCAACCTGGACCATACACTACCCAGCACATCTTGCCTCCTGCTTTTCCACTTTGTTCAAATCTCTCCCATATTTGTCAAACACTTCATCTACTTGTAAACTTGGCGGTCTCATTCCATCTCCACTTCACTTCTTTGCTTCCTCTGAATCTGACCTACTTCCCAAAAAACAGACTGTACATTTCTACCCATTTACACTTTCTTAAGTCTTGAAACTTTTCTATGCCCTGTTGGTAACCACTCCCACTAAAGGCAATTTTTTTTTTCTGAATGACTTTATTTCTACCTCTAAGCAGATACAGAAACACAAAAGAGAGAAAGGAGAAGGAAGCTGCCAGATTTCCAAACTTTCAGCAACAGAATATCACTTGGGAGCAAACAGGGGCCTGAAGACCAGAGGCACAGTGATGTAATCCGTAAACAGAAAGGTAAATCTTTTTTAAATGCACCATGAGAAGGTCAGGGAATAAGCACTGATTTCATTTTTATTTTTTCAGTTGTATTCTGAAAGAGATGTGGATATTTTAATGCATGTTTAGTACTTCAAATCAAAATAAACAGTATTTTGGAACATTTTTAGTGTCAGTTCTAAACCACAATGTTTTATATAGACATTAAAGACTTATGCTTAAAACATCTCAAGTTCAGAGAAAGAACTATAGCCTCTACAGCTCACAAACAGCTTTCATTAAAAGTGCATTTTAAAACCTTCTGCCAATAGAAAACAACGTCTCTGATACATACGGTTATACTGTTCATTTTGTGTTGTCAGTTTATAAATAATGTATATTTCCTTTAAATTTTAACCACTCCTCTCCAGAATTCTAACATCTCTTTCAAAAAGTTTCCTGAGGCTAAAATGGCAAAGAGAGGTGTAAGTCAGTACAACAGTGGGAAAGAAAAGAAAATACATTAAAAATCTCATGTTATAAATCCTGCCTTACTTTCTGGGGAATGGAGACCTTGCAGAAGTGGGTAGGAACTATTGCCACTGTCAGCTCACTGGTGCTAGCTCAAGGACAAATACCAGGAAATACTTTGCAGGGAATATCTGTGGGTTGGCTTGGACTAGAGCACAGATCAGATAAGGTGCTTTCCAATTTCTATAAGGTAGCAAAGATGCTGCTTTTGTATCAAAAGTGAAGGCCTGCTACAGACAGATTGCACAAGAACAAGCTGTTCAGGTGTAAGCACAATATATTATAGCAACTCTCACAAGCAACGGATAAGATATCCCTAACAACTTATCAATAATTAAGGGCCGGTGACAACCTTGCTTCCAAGAGATTGTGTGAGTGAAGGGGGAGAAATTGTTTCCATCAGGTGCATCTTCCTTACTGCTGCAGGCAGCCTCATGAAGCTGCAGTCTTCTCTAGAGAATAGAAAGTCAGCAAAGCCTCATGACTAACAGCCTGGTAGCTTCACACAGTGAGAAAGCAAGGTCCACTGAATGGTAACATTACTCCAGCTGGGGAACGGGTACATGATGAAGTAGAGAAAAAGCTTCTTGCAAATTCCAGAGCTAGAACTACGTGCTCAGTGCTGAGCATGTCTGTAATGTACCCCCTCTTCCCAGTTGTACCTGGGATTGGTGCCATTTATTGATGTGTGACTTAGAAAGTCAAATCCCTTTCCTTTCAGATTTATTATCTAAGGTTTACACTCAGATAAGAGGGGGGAAAAAAGAGGAGAAACTATACAGAGTTAAGTGAATATAAAGAATAATTGTCACACCTTGTTTAAATGTTTTATTGCTGTTCTGAGAGGCTTTTTCTTTTCCATCAGAGTATAGCTGGGATGATAAATGGCAAGAATTTCATTCACATGAAAAAGTATTGATTAAACACAGAAATCTTAATGGCCTGATTTCACTGTAATTCTAGTTCTATAGGTTTCTAATTATGCATTCAAACTGCTAAATCTTTGTGCTTCTTATACTGCTGTTTAGACCTTGTTGATCCCTTCTTAACCTTTAAGAGCTATTGAGAGATTAGCAGATTATTCTTTTTCATCAGCTATAAGTAAAGCATAACGATGAGAAGAAAGGATGATAGAAACTGCAGTGGATTAAATGGACAATAACAAAAAAAAAATATTTCAAAGACATGTAAATGTCAGCAGTATTAAGATAATATGGTGCTCAAGTGGATGCATCAGAATGGCAGTTGAAAATTACTAGGATTAACCAAGAACTATGCTCTCAATGCTAATGAAGTACTGCTGGGGATAGGAAAGCAGCAGCACGGCATAATGACAGGACGTGCACACCTTAGTTACTATGCATTTCACAGAATGCAGGAAAATAACATCCTCTTATCTGATATGTCTTCAGAGCATTTTCTAAGATTGTATTCGTCATAAAAGTTTCTAAGTATACTGCATACGTGCAACAAGAGCTGTGGAAAATGCCAATTATTCAGAAATTCACCATGACTAATTTTTTAATGTTTCTTTTTTTTTTTTTTTTACATTTTAATACTGTAAAGCTAAATAAGAGTATATTTTGTAAAATCAGCTTGGCTTACAGACGAAGAATAGGACAGCTAAACCTGAAGTGCCACATTTTATGCTATTCGATATGTAATGCTGTAGGCTGCCAGGAAGAAATGGGAGGCAGCTTCTTTTACACCACATTTTCAAGTTCCTTTTTTTCCTTTTCTTTAATCAGTGTTACATCTGTTAGTGATATTTCCACTAACAGTTGATGCCAGGAGAATATATCAAAATACTGATGAGCAAAGATTATTATGAGCTTTTTTTTTCCTTTGATGATTCAGGATTTCAGACTACTTTGATATTTCAGGCTGCGACTCTTAGAGCTATTCAAATGCCTAACTTGCACTGTTTTCAGTAAGAGCTGTGTACCAATACTTGTAAGAAACGATGTCACTGCAAGACAAGTAAGCTGAGGAATCTCATCTAAGAAACACCACCTGCATTTTTGGGCTAGGGTCAAATGCTTGCTGGAGCAAGAATCAAAGGGGAAAATGAAGAGTGGCTGATTCACTTCCACCGTTTTCATTATGTAAACAGACGAAAATCTGATTCAGAGTTCCTTGCTCAACCAAATACAGCTTGTTTAAAATCTTGTGGCTATTGATGTGAGACAGAGTCAAGGAGAAGCCTCATTAAACTAAAATTCCTTCATGCATTTGAAATGCAGCAACAACACATAGGGAGCTGATAAAAGTACTAGCGCTGCAACTTGAATGACAAGCAAGTACTATGAAAAGTCTTCAGTACCAACCCTCATTAACCAAGCTATGCACTTCTTGACTTCCAGTGCATGTCAAAACATCGCTCACCATGATGTCTGGGAGATGTAGCAGAAGATTCCCTTCTCATCAGGTAAGAGACCTTTAATAATGTCTTAATTTCAGTTGGGATGGAATTGTTTCCTTCAGAGTGTCTGGTATGATGTTACATTTTGGTTCTAGGAGAAAAACAGTGTGGGTAACATACTGACATTTATAGTTGCCGCTAAGCAGTGTTGTACAGAACCAAGGCCATTCTCAGCAAAGGGCCCAGGGCACTTGAAGGGAACAGAATAAGGACAGCTAACTTAAACTGGCCAAAGCAATATTCCATACCATATGACATCATGCAGAAGGAGAGTTTTGAAAGGATTGTGGGAGTTCATCTCTCTCTTCTACTGCTCGGGGGTCTAGCTAGGCATCAGTTTGTGTAGCAGAGAACAATTTCTTGTGCATTACTTGCAATATATCATAGAATCATAGAATCATTGAATTACTCAGGTTGGAAGGGACCTCAAAGATCATCAAGTCCAACCGCAACCTAACCATAGTACCCAAACTCTAACAACCCTCCACTAAATCATGTCCCTGAGCACCACATCCAAACGGTTCTTAAACACACCCAGGGATGGTGACTCAACCACCTCCCTGGCAAGCCTATTCCAGTGCTTAACCACCCTTTCTGTAAGAAGTGTCTCCTAACGTCCAACCTAAACCTGCCCTGGCATAACTTGAGGCCATCTCCCCTTGTCTTGTCACTTGTCACCAGTGAGAAGAGACCTACCCTGCTCTCACTGTAAACACCTTTCA
>PPHD01006458.1:2914-14618 GCA_002909625.1 Bambusicola thoracicus
TCCCCCCCCCCCATTCCCATCCTCCACATAGACTCTTGGGCTTTACTGTTCGGTTTAATTAATGAAACATTCAATTTCTCTCTTTCTCTCTGCTAGACAATGTTGATCTTGAGTAAATTAATATGACAGGCACTTTCAATAACTAAATAAATGAAACTCCTCAAGGCTTCAGTACAAGATACAGTTAAATACTTATGCAAGTAGAAATGATATGTTCTTTATCCAGATTGAAAATAGAGTCCAGAACAATAAAATTTTTAAAGAGGAGACAAAAAAATCCCAAACGACAAGACTCAGAATCAAGCAGTTAGATCAGATTTGCCTTATAAGTATGGGTCTTCTTTACTTTTCATTTTACCATCAATTAACAGTCATTGCTTCTTAATACCTAGCACCATTGTTACAGACTTCAGTACCATCACAAAGCCAGTGAAGTAAACAGGTCTAGTGACGCAACAAATCTGAAAGACCAGTCTCTACTTCCTTTAGAACATTCAGAAAAGTCCAACAAACACAAATTACATAACTAATTAAATTTAATATAACTCATTTAACACAAATTCTTTTAGAGATTATAAGACTCTTAACTGTTCACTGCACCCTGGACCAACCCAGAAAAAATGAAATATTGAATCATTCAAGAACAGCACAGTATTATTTAAAACAGAGACCATGAAGTTGCTACATTTTTATATCTGTAACAATCAGATTGCTCAATATGATGGGAAAGGCATTACAACAAAGGCACGATGACTGAAGGAGCAGTGCAGTAGAGAGGTGTCATAAAGGAGGAGAAGGAGATTGCTCACCCATACTGGAAGACTTTAGATTCACAGGAGAAGGCTTCACCAAAGAGGGATCTCCAAAAAAAAGATCCTTCCCTACTGGCAGTTAGTCCCTAAATGAGGTCTAAGAGAATTGCCTTCACCTGTACTCTCAGAGCTGACTGGGTCTTTTCCCCAGGTGCTCAACCAGTGGTTCAGGCTGTGACTCAACAGTTTCCATACAATATCACTTAACAAAAGCACTGTTTTCTATCCCCTCCACCTCTCCTCACTCCACAACTTGGCTCAGCTGGGACCTAATTAAAGTTGAATATACACCTTTTCAGTACTCACAAGCCTGACTCCAGGCATACATTTTAAAGCACTAATTTTCACATTTTATGTATTTCTGATTTGGTTTCAAGTTTCAATATATCCTTTTAAAATTAAATTGTTTTCTGTTTTTTGATTGAATGTGTTCCTCTTAGCAAAACTGAGAATCCAGAAAAGACATGGGAAAGGAACATCCTGTCTTTGATGGTGTATATTTAGGAAAGAAAAGGCCGTGAACAAGAACTATTCCACTGTCGTCTGTTTTCCTGAATCATCACTTCTCATAAACTACTTTTGTACAGGAATATACGTTCATTGTAGATCTGCTTTTTATACCTTTCAGTTCATGGCAATATATGTCGATCAAGCAGATTGATGCATGAAGGAAGAATTTCAACCAGGAAGACAAACCTGTATTAGCTTTTATTTTGCTAGCAGAAAGCCTGTGGCACGGCTTTCACCATATCTATCAACTCTCCTGGTACTTCAGGCTAGAGACTACTGAAATCTGCTCTTTCAGTGGTCCTGTCTTCTTGGCAGGCTAACAAATGACCACATAGTCCTGTGTGGGATAGTCATTCACTTACTAGCTTGACACATCCCCTAAATAGAAAAGTCAGAATAAGAGTTTTTCCCTCAGATATGCATTTTTTTCTTTCTTTCCAAGTGTTGTATAATGAGGTAAATATGCTCTAAACTAGGAATAAATTGCTCATCCTTTATCCAATTAAAAAAAAAAAAAAATTGAACCCCCAATTGTGTGATGGCTTTACAAAGAAGGGATCTTTCTATTTTCATGTTGAATACATGATGCACATCCTTTTCCTTTCTTCACAAAGAATAAATACTTACGGTTTGCCTACAAATTATCCCAGTAACGCTTCCATAAAGCTACATTTTTGCAATGAAATATTTAAGCCTGGAGTTATGACCATTACAGTACACTTGTGAAACATTAAACACTGCTAAAGTTTTGTTCAAGATGCCTGCCACTCCACAATGCCCTCTTTATACAGCATCTTTCAGAGCACAATGTGTTCTGAATACAGGTCCTTGTTGTGATGAACAGGAGGTCATTAGGTCATTTTCTAGCAATTAAAGTGCTTTCACGGAACAAAAGCTTGTTGATCAAACCAATCCTCTAGTATCATTAAAAAAAAAAAATCCTCTAGGACTAAATATGGGAAATGGTGCACAGCTATTCTAGATGTAAACAAATTATTTGCCACATAGAACATTCTGAAAGAAGAGAGGTAATGAAAATAAGTCAAGTGCCTATTCAAATCTCTTATTTCTATCTTTGTCTCAGCAGTCTGAAAGTATTATTTGAAAGAAAATTGTACAAGAAATATGTTTCAACCAGCATCTATTTTAATTTCATTATTTAGACACATGGTGAGATGAAGCCCTAACATGCAAGTGAAGTTCACATGTAAATGAATCTCCTACAGATGAGTAGACTAATAAAAACATGAAATCAAACTAGTAACAGTTTTAATACAAACAAACTTAGCCAATGGCATACATTAAAATGTTTCACGTGTGGCACCACCTCTTCATAAGCAAATTGAGATCAGTTTGCTGTTGTCTCCTAATAAATACAAAGGAGCTCGGGAGAGAATTGCAAAGGAATAAAGACATTTAGCACTATAATGTTTCAGACAAAGCAGGAAACAGTTTCTTGCTGAAAGAAATATCTTTATGAAACGCAGATGCCATGCTGTTTATCTAATGACAAAGCAGTTGAACCAGAAAGATAGATGGATTCTCACTGGCATTTCCTGCTGACCACGCTAAGTACCATCGTTCAGAGAGTTTTAGACTTTCCTGGAATTACTTTCATGAGACCTGATTGAGCTAGAAGTGCTCTATGCAAATCTCTGAAAATACTGAAATTCACTGAATATGCTGAAAACTGATCAGCAAACAGGGCTTGTGCTCACTCAAAACACAGCAAATAGTACCTGATAGTTTAAAATGCAGAACCAGTGCCTGCACAAAGACTTTCATGGTTGATAATAACCTTTCTGTGCATCATCAGAGGATTTGGACGTTTTTAGATTTCATTCTGAATTACAGAGGAAATGAGGTTGAGCTTCCATATTAGCCAGAATGCAATCAATTATAACACCTTGAATTAAAGCAACTTTCTCCACAAATGCTTTTCAGGACCCTGAAACATGAACTAGACATGCTAATTTCATTAGAACATTGCAAAGCCTCATTTACGCATCTTGCACCGCAGTCCTCCAAATCAGCTACTGTCAAATTTGCCCCAGATTGCTGAGAGAACAAAGTCAAAGGCAATTCTGTTATTATACAGTTTAAACAGGACTGAGATAGAAACTGGGACTACAACAGTGCTAAGTTCTTCAGCAAGCCAGCAACAAACACACAGATGAAAAAAAAAATAAAAATAAAAACCAGAAAAAAAGTTACAATCAGCTACAGTTAAAATCAACATAAGCATAACTCACCACTTTGTCTAGCTCAGTCACTTAAGTACAAATGCTGAAAATTATCTCAAATGACTTTCAGAGAGGAAAGAATATCATTAGTGGTGTTGTTAGATAGCTACCGCTATTGTTCAATCTCACTCAGACCTACCTTTCTGCATTAGTTTTTAGATTCAATTTTTCTTTCATAGCTGTATACCAGTGAGCCAGAGTTTCAGTTTGCTCACAGTGAGCCTGTGCAGCTCTTCTCAAAACACTGGGACTGTGTAGATGAGCAGCAAACACTGGGACTGTGTAGATGAGCAGCACGGATTTACATCATCTCAGAATTGGACTCAAAGTCTTCAAGCAGCATGCTGAGATCGGATATGTAACATCTATAGCAGAGCATCTAGGATTTGATTGCAATATAATGAAGAGTCATTTAAGTAATTACTTTTGCATAAATTACTCTACGCTGGTATGTTCCAATCTATAATTGCTGCACATTACAAGCACCATGGTTACTAATCAAGGGGAAAAAAGAATTAAAGACCTGGAAAGAGCAAGGGAAATTAGGTAGAGTAAATATACAGTCAGACTAAAGGACAAATTATTCATCTGCCGTCTTGACGTGTAGGATTTGTATAAGCAGGAGGGCAAGAGAAAGGACCTAAAAGAGAGACATTTATCTGCCCAGATGACACATACTTCCACACATCAGAGAAAATAAAAGTGAACTGACAGAATTACAAAAATACAATAAATGCCTTCACCAGAACTTAAGAAAAATCAGGATACCATAGTTGTCATGTTCCATAATTCCATAAAACCCAATTACATTAAAGGAAGTTGAGAAAAATTAATCAGAAAAAAAGCTAGTCTAAGGTATAGGAGTCTCATGGTCTTTTCTTATTTTCAGAATGTGATCTGTGGCCATAACAAAAATCCTGATGCTGATTTCCAACAGCAAAGGAAACTCCCATACAGGACACCTGGGAGATACAAGTACAGTAACATAAAGTAAGATGCTTGTTAATTGAAGGAATGTTTACCCACACTGTGGACAGTGTGGGAGCAGTAGCAGCTGGTGACTTTTGATGCACATTTGCAAGCTTTTTATGACCCTGACCTGAATTGCAGATTTTGTAGTGAAAGCCAAAGCAGTTTTGACCGGTACTCATTTTTTGTTAGGAACACTTGGCACAGCTGCTCTCTTCTGAAACTAGATGTCTTGTGACAGTAAGCACAGCATGATGGAGGGAGTCTGGCAGAGATGTCGAATGATCTTTGGCCTTTATTTATATGTGACATTTCCAGAAAAAAAACCACAAACATTTTATTAGATAAGTCACTAGGGAGCAATCCTTCACTACATGGCTACAGCCACTTTCTTCTGGCAAAGCGAATGCAAAACCGTGGGTTAGGAGGGTATGCTCTATAGGACAAAGCAGAAATGAAAGAATAGGAAGGGAGATTTCTTAAAGGAGAGTCATATTTAGACTGGATGACTCCTTTAGTTGAAAATTAACATGCTAAGGCATCACCGCTTTACAAGCTACCCATATCATTATCACGAAGAATAATCATGTACCCTCAAACCATACTAAAAGCAGAGTAGAATTTGATGTAAATATAAGCAAACTGAGAACAAAAGATCAGCACGAGAAACTAACAATTCCAAAACAACTCAACGCTGATTTCTTCCAAAAATTCCACCCGTCTCACATAAAAGTGCATGAGTCAACAACACTGTAAGTTTACAAAATATGAAAAATAACATATGAAAGAACAGGTGATGTGATTGATAACCATATTTTTCAGAAAATTGAGTATAAGTATGAACTACTTTCTTATCACCTGGAATAAGAAGAGATTCCAGCTTTCTGCATAATGCTAAGTAATTGGTGATAAAAATACAAAATTAAACAATACTGTCAGTATGAGCAATGCAGGAAAAAAATAGCTTCCTTTATTTTTTTTTCTTCCACCTCCCAGCAGGTTATGTTACTGAGATATGTTGTCTAGCAATCTGAAGTGAAGGCTAACGAAGTCTTCTGTGTGGGAATAGATTTATATACGCATATCACAAACGTAAACTACATAAACACATATGCCCAAACACAAGTTAATCCCTTTAATGAATCCAGCCCACAACAGCTTAATCATTACAAATTTTCATTAGAACAGAAGCTGTATTCAAATGCATGAACACAATTCAATCTCAGTTATAACACAGTACCAGTTTTATCCTTTCATAACCTGAAAATAATAAGCTCTGAGTTTTTTCTCCCTAACATTTCAGTCTCTTTGGGCCCAGATTTTAAATCGTCCTGATTCAGCAGCTTAATTCCATGATTCTTCTTCCTCACTAGACATACAGTATAAAAAGCTATGGAGAAAACACCAGTTCCTGGCAACAGCTCTTGGCAAAGAACAGACCTTTCCCCCTCTCATAACCACTTTGAATATTAAAACTATGTATGGAAACAATAAAATTTGCTAAGAGATGGATAGAAATTGTTGAAGTGCCTTTTGAAGCTCTGTTGAAATAAATATTTGAGTCAGATTTTGAGCTGGTCTTTTTTCCCGAGATGAAGAGAAGTATAGGTAGGTAGTGATAGGATGAGAGGTAATGGCCTTAAGTAACATTGAAGGAGGTTCAGGTTAGATACTACGCAAAATTTCTTCTCAGAAAGAGTGGTGAGGTATTGGAACAGGCTGCCCAGGGAGGTGGTAGAGTCACTGTTCCTGAAGATGGTCAAGAAACATGTAAATGTGGCACTGAGGGACACTGTGGGCATGGCAGTGATGGGTTGGTGATTGGACTAGATAATCTTAAGTGGTTTTTTCCAACCCTAATGACTCTCTGATTCTATAAATGTCAGTGTTACAATTTTTTTTCCCAATATAATAAAATAGGAGGCACTATTTCTGAAGCATCTCTTGTACATATTTATATACGCATAGCATCATGAGTAATTAGTTACAACCTTCTTAAAGAAAAACAAACAGTATTTTGGCCATCAAGATAGTCATCTCAGTAAAAATCACCTCTGAGCAAAATACTTATTTCCTAACACCTGGAAAAGTCCTTGAGAAATACAGTATGGCATACATAATTGTGACAGATGTCAAATTGAGGAGGTTGCCAGAACTGAAAGAGGAAAAAATGCACTACCAATTCCAGCTTTTTATAGCAGAAATATCCTTGCTTTCATTCTTCTTCCTCTGAGAAATACTGCATGACAATCTAACACTACAAAAGATTTTAAGAAGTACAAAATTCACTTATTAGCATAAAATTATTTAGACAGTTTAATCAGAATATAACCAGTCATGGAAGCTGCTAGACCCTCTATCTTTTTCATCCTGAAATATAGCATCTTCTGCAGACATGTAAATCATACATTATGTTGACTAGATTTACTGCAGTTAGAGAAAGAATTGTATTTGCCTTATAAATTCTTGTAGAAATCTTTTCTTCGTCCTCACTCACTAGGTACTGGAAAAACAAGATGAAATGCTGATACAGTATGCTATGTTTGTGTTATTTAGGCATTAAAAACCCTTTTATTACTAAGATGTTTGGAGACAAAATTATTTTCAGTTGCCATTTATCTTTCAATAGTGGGAGAAAAGCTGCTGAATTTCCTCTGAAAAACAATTTCTGCTTTTAGAATACTCCAGTAAATACTATTGCCTATACTACATCTATTGTTTTCAATATCCACAATGAGCCACAAATGCATTACTAGCCATAGCTGTTAAGGGTACCTATGATTTCACTGTAGAAGGTCACAGAAAACAAGCTAAGTTTTTTCACCTCCTTATCCCTGGAGAACAACCAGGCTGCATGTTATCTCTGCTCATCTCAGCTGTGAGCAGATTTTAATACACTGTCCACGTTACATCTGTGCCACAGCTTCAGTGCCATGCAAGGGAAATTTCTGGGCTTTTCTGGTTTATATTGCATTTTTTATTATGTTTATACGCTCTATTACTAACAGAATAGTTTGGACACACATGGAAGGAAATACGAACAGTCAAGGGGAGATGAGCAGATCAGGAACCAAAGGCATTCCCCCATTTTGTATGTATTATTCACTTGAACCCAGCACATTACTGGCAGAATAAATCACAGTTTCCAACTTATTTGAGATCTTTTCCAGCTCTTATTATTAGCAATTATGGCTGTTTTATTTAAAATAAGCTCACAGAGTACTGAAGGAGAAAGCCATGAATTAGATTCAAACTGCTTGGTTTCTCACTAAAACAGAGATTTGAATTTTTATCAGCAAAGCAGAAAATTTATCACCTAACTCAGAGAAAGAGGATTGAAATTTTACTTACACACTGAGCCATACGGCCAGACCCCAGAGCAATCATATGAGTATTTTAAAACTACTGCTGGAAATTGTACTGTAGAGAGCCAAAATATAGCATATTCTTTAGAAACCTCAGCCTGGGAATAACTCTACTTCTCATGCTCTCTGGTCCCAGCAGACTGAAGAAAAGCCTTGCTGGAAATGGTATTGGGAGTGCTGCCAGTTTAAGTTATGGTGCAACAAAAGGTGTGATGATGTTCTTTACTACTAGGGAGACAAGGACAGCAACCAATGTGATCATTAGCTATCTACCTGTTTGCTTGCATTCTCCTGCAGCACGTACAGAGGGCACAGAGGAATGTCTGATGGAAAATACAACGTCCAGTGAAGGTGTCAGTGATGGACTTGTCATAATATGAAATTTAACTGCAAAAGCTGGAGTGGAGTTACACAGAGAAGGCAACCAGAAAAAGAAACTTTATAAAAATTAAATGCTGGTAAAAGAGGAAACAAGAGGGAGAAAACAAACAAACAAACAAACAAACAAACAAAAAAAACCAAGGAAATAGCGTGTAAAAAAGTATAATGTCACAACAATCACAAAAAAAAATAAAGTAAGTTGGATGTCTTGAATGGCCCAGCCAGGACTCTAATATGGTAGGTATGTTTGAAACCTGTTTAAAACTGCCTGTGGCTTTAGGCCTTTCTAGTGCACTAGTGTCTGGAAGCCTGTGGCTTTTATGTCACCTCTTTCCCTTCTTTTCATTGGTACTTGGACCATATGAGTGCAAACGTCTAATTTATGGGCCTATATTTTGCACAGACAAACAACTGCAGAACAGGCAAGAGAACAGAAATATGTAAACTTAAATAGCAAAAGGAAACAGAGATTACACTCTAAAAACATAATCCAAGTAAATAATCTATTATTATTTAATATACTGAACTAGTATTTCCTCTAATAATACAGAAGGAAACCAAGGACTTGAGTCCAACCAGTTTCCATACTAGAAGCATTTCCCAATGAACATTTATTGGCATTAAGGCAAGTCTCATGCAAAATTGCAAGCCATTAATTCCAAACAGAGAGAGACTCTATATTACAAGGAGAGTGGAAATATCAATCCGGAAAATATTTATGAATCCCAGTTGATGATGTTTAATGAAGCCATTAAAAATGCAAAATTATGTTCTGACTGCAAACTCTCCAAAACGTTTAAATGAATTTATGTAACAAACAGTCTGCTCTCAACAGTTACTAATGCAAACCAGTTCACTGCAGTCTTGGAAACAGCTTTTTCAGACTTTTATGGTTGTATTTTCCAAGTCATCTCTGCTTTGTGCTACAAAGACATCTGTTTGAAAATAACTCATGAATATGACTCTTTAACGTGCACAATGAAGTCAAAGGGTGTCTCTGGCCATATGCTATGAACTGAACTGTACACTTGCCCTCAACTTCAGTGTGCATCAATTTATGCATCAAACTACAAAAGCCTGGGGAAATTTTGCTTTGTCTGATTTTATAATTTCCTCTGTTTTTATACACCACTGACATAATGTACATATACAAAATAAAAAAAAATTGGGTCCAAGATAAATATTTTCTTGCATGGTCTTCAGCACTTCGAAAATATTATCAGGCTGGGCTTGCCTCTCAAAGGCACTCTCACAAATAATTGTCAGTATACTTTCAAATGTGTGTCAATCAAGACAATTCTTACAGTCTGTAAATATGTAGGAAGAGCTCATTGTGTAATTTTATGTGACACTACTCAAGATTCACAAGGAAAACAAAATATTAGAAAAACTATATTCTCTAATGATCTGCTTTCCCAGTTATGTTGAATGAAAAGTAGCTATGAAGATTTACAGTGTGCTATCAAACATTAATGTTGATGCTTCATGTCTTTATGCTGCTCATAATTAATTTATCAGCAACATTCTTTAGATATGCCAGCACCATGCTCAAAAACTTCATTCACCTTTCACTGCTGATCTCCACATTCCTAAAGGCAATAACAAGTAACAATTTGATGTCTGACATAATACATAAAATATACTCTTTCTTTTTTTTCATCTGAAGTTCCAAAGTCATTTGGAAAGGCAGAGAATGACCTGTAGAATCTTTGTTTTTATTACAAAAAACATGACAGTGTCACAGGAGTTACTTGTAAATATTTACATTAAATTTATCAACTGAATTTGAAATATTTTTCCTTCAAGGTACAAATGTGGACTTGTTATTTTATGAGCATACAAGGCAATCAGAAATCTCACCCAAGTGTGTGGCATTTTAGATAAAACAGGATATAATCCTGAAACACATTCTAAATGGATATTTTTAGATAGAAACTGGGAAACCCTAATGCCAGACACAAAACATACTCAGATTAACATTGGGAAATGACTATTAAACAAAGCCCAGGACAGCAGGATAATTAGAAAGCAAATATCCCGCAAGAATACTTCCCCAACCTTCAACAGCTGCTGGCTGAAGCCAAAGTTCATGTCCACAGTTAATGATGCTCCAGGGACTATTTCCCACTTTAGTTTGTCTAATATCTCTGAACTGTTTCAAATCCATATAATCTCTAAGTATCTACATTGCTTGAAAAGAAGATGTGCAACATAAATACTTTTGTGTAAAGGAGAAACCACTCTTTTCTGTATAGTTGCAAGTTAAGTTTTTGGCTATTACTCACAGAGTTCTGCACACGCAGTGGGGCCACATAGCAGACAGTTGAGGTAGTTTGGGTTAATTGAGTCCAGGAGGATATCTTATTATAAAGTACATCTACTGTGAGTTAATATATGGATCTGAACTGTATGATAACAGCAGGATTTCTTTTTAAAACCAAAACTGAGGAGGATCTTTTGTTTGAAATAGTGGCTATTATGTGTGGGAAAAAAAAATAATCGCAATATTTAGCTTATAAAAAATAAATCTAGAAGAGACAGGATATAGTTATGATAATTCACATCTGCCAGAGTCCTTGACCCTTTCATATTAGAAAAAAAGCCACAGAACTATAAAGCCAATGCCTTTATGATTACAGATAGTCACTCTCAGGTGTTACACTGTAATGAGGACAGATTTGTTTGATATTCATTAGTCCTCTTTTTGTTTGCTCAGTAGAGAAGGCAGTTGAACTCTACAGTTTTCAAATGGACTTTACAGACTAATTTCCCTTGGGTAGTCTTTTTTGTTGAAATTCCTATAAACTAATATCTAATGAAGGGAATAAAAGGGAATGGGAAGAAGTAAACATTGCAGAACTTTCTAGGGTTCATGAACTTAAAAGTATCTTGTCTTCAGAGAGCACAGAAGCTTCAGACATCAGAAGATAATTTGAATTTTAGCCCTAAATTAATTCTGTCAGATGTTGCTTTCTTCTTATATTTGCACAGGTGAAGGAAGGTGTCTTTTTTAATGTTTTCCTTAATGTGAATAAAAAGTACATGTATCAATGAGTCATTCTGTCACAGAACATGAAAAACTCAAAGCCCACAAGGCAGCCCTGGAATTCTATGATCTTAAAGAAAAAGGAAATTTGTAATAAAAGATCATCTGTTAAATCAAGTACTACAACATGTTGCCCCTAGCAGTGACCAATAGCTGATGGTTTATAACACAGCAAATAAATCACGGGGCGCTTAACCAGTCATAAATTGTTGTTCACAGAGAAGGATGGACTGTTTCATCTTAATTGATTCTTACATGAAATGTTTTATATTTTCTAGTATGAGATTTTATGCAAGTAACAATATATACTCATACATTTGAGTGGTGGTAGCCGAGAATGCCTCTCTCTCCCCCCGCTCCCCACCCCAAATATTCTTC
>PPHD01006459.1:6019-24505 GCA_002909625.1 Bambusicola thoracicus
AAAAAAAAAAAAAAAAACTAAAAAAAAATATATATATATCAGCAAACTAATAAGAGTTTCCAGGTGCTATGGTCCTAATCCATGGTCTTTACCACCAGCCTCACATCTGCCCTGGATTTTACCCCTCTTCTTTCCTCTCAACAAATCTGGTCTCTGCTACTAAATGACAGATCCTATAAACTCCACTATTCTCATTATTATATTCCTTTGCTTTAAAAGCCTCTTTGCTTAAGTTACATTTTGGAAATAACACCTGGAACATCTTACTGTATCAAACCTTTTTCCTTTTAAAATTATTCTAGAATTGAGCAACAGTTCTTTGAAGAGCATGTTCGTTTCTAGAATTGGTCACCTCTTCTACTGTTTCAGGATTCAAGTGAAGATAAACTATTGACTTCTTTTTTTGTTGTGTTATAACAAGATGCCACGGGTCAGCATATGAGAACAGAGGAAGATGGCTGGTTGCAGCTGGGTCGGTTAATAACCATTACTTTAATGCCTTTGCATCCGAACCTCATATAAACAGGAGGCTACCAGGATTTTGTTTCTGTCACTGGCCTTAGAATACTAGGCAGCTTCTTACCAATTGAGAGATAAACAGCTCCCCTACACTATATAATTGTACACAGGTCTACCTGTCCTTAGAAAAAGAGAACGGACTAGATAATTTCTTGAAGTTTCAGTTGCTCTTCTTTGAAGCATACAAACAAGAAAGAAAGCTAAACAAAGCTTTTGGTTTAACTTATAGTTGATGTACAGAATTGTTTATATTCTACATACTTCTCAAGTAGTATTACTGATAGTTTGCTTCGTGAATCCACTCTGAAAACTGAAAATCACAGACAGAAAAAGTTCTGCTGACTGCCATTGACACTTCTGTACTTGGTGAACAACCTGAGCACATCCAGGTTTCATTCAGAAGTTTTTGAGACAAATTTTTCCAATCAGTTCCACATCCATCTCTTGTTTTATCGTAAGCAACTGTCAGCATGGCGACTTCTCCGATTTTCATCTTGATTACACTCAGAATTTTATACTGAGTGAAAACTTTCCACTTCAGCATATTAAAAGAGAAATGACTGATGTTCAGGAAGCATCCTCAGCTAATCTGCCTATGTCCAATTCACTCAACTGCATCTACTGAAAGACCATTCCAGCGCATCAATAGCCAACAGATATGCTTCAAATTCTCAGAAGTCAAAAAAAGAAAGGTATCTTTCCCTCTGCTGCCTTTTGCTCCAGGTCCAAGAATAAGGGCTGAAAAGCTGGTAGTATCTGGAGAAGTCCAAATTCATCCTACGGATCTAGTATTTTCACCCTGATCTGAATACAACTCAATCATTATTTTGCTTTCCCTATCCCACTCATTCATAGAATCAGAAAATGAGTACCTACACACAAATATAAAAACAATAGCAGAAATGTAACAAAGCCTAACATACCTAAGTCAGGAACTTAAAACAAACAAACAAACAAAAAACAACCTACAATGCTTAAATGCTTACTGTGACAAGTAATTTAGTATAAAAGTTATTTCTTCAAACACAAGAGTCTTTATATCATTACTCAAACTATGTATACTGTATCAAATAGTAGCTATGTACACATTTGTGCTACAATGCTAATCCTGTTACTGTATTACAGACAATCAACAGCTTAATCTGGTATTACAGAAAACTTATTTTGTGGACAGGAATTCTCACTGAGCTCTTATTATCCACAGCAGCAGTTGTTGAGCACTGTCCTGTGCACACGGGATTCATCTTCCATATGTGTCAGCAGGACGATGCTGCACATCACTTAATAGTCATATGGCAAGTAAAAATCTATTTTCAACGCTTTGATGTCCTTTGGCAAGATATCAACATTTTGAGAAGCATGTTTAAAAGTACACGAAAAAAACCCCAACCAACCACTTAACGAAAAGAACATAAATTCACCTTACCTACTAACAGCCAAACAACGTTGGAGTCATGTTCTGTTAAGAAGTCTTCCAACTGCGTGATACTTGGGACGAAGCTATCATTTTTTCTTTGATCCATTGCTAAATTGTTTTTGTACCAGCACCTATAGAACTGAAGAGGAAGAAAAAAAATAGTTCTAAGCACATTATACTGTGGAGAAGAATGCGTCGTGTGAAACAGTCCTTGACAGCCTGCTTCACACAAACGTGAATTTGCTTTATTCCTTCAATGGCATCTTTGTGAAATCCTTTCTTCTCTAGAGCAGAAACACAGAGCAGAAGACTGCTGTCTGCTGAAACAGTTCCCAGGCAGGTGCCTACCTAAACCAGATTACAGATCAACAACATCCCAGACTATGCTCTCTAAATTTAGTAGCCTGACTGTCCTTACAGCACATAATAGAAACAACTTTGTACAACCCTTGTACCGCGGCACTAAGTCAAACAGCAACAGGACATACAAATAAAGTAGGGCTGTGTAAAGCATTTAAACATTCTAACAACATAGCAAGACAAAGCACACACTTGATATTCACTCAGTAACATTCCTTCCAAAGAGGCAGCAGTTGCAGCTTGCTTCAAGGGAACTGCTCTCAGTCATGATTTTCTTAATGTCTTGTCTCAGTGCTGTAACCTAACTCCCCAGTAACTCATGGATTTTATACTTAATTTCATATGCAGAACAGCAAGCAGATGATTTGAAAGCAAAAAGGATATGCGCTATTTCTTGAAGAGATGAACCACTCTCTAAAGGCTATTTTAGTCCAAATCTCTATTCGTGTACTCATGCATTTTATAAACCTATTCCTAACTTTTCTGGGTGACACAGGAGAGAAAAGAAGGCAGTTCCCTGTACCAGCAAAGAAGTCATAGCCCAGGACGATTCACAACTTCAGTTTTCAGCTCCTGAGCAAATGGAGACCAACCAAAGCATTTGCTCATGTTTGATTGTTTCCTTCAGTAACTAAGTGGAGAAAGCTGATTTCCTTCTATATATAAGAAAGAAGTACGTGTTTATGTCAGAATATGGAAGCAACAGGTTGTTTATGGGTACGAGCAGAAGCCCAATGAAAGGCAGCTGAACTTGATACAAGGCTTTTATTCCTCACATAAGCCACATTAAGCCAACATCTAATTCAGAAAAGCAACAAGTTTGACCACCTGTCCTGAGGAAGTATCAAAGAAGCACAGCTACCTCCTGTGACGAGCAGAAGCCATACAGACCTCTGACCATGTATTCTCTCCCTGGGCAAGCACATACGCAACCACACGTGTATGCAAAAATCCAGGCAGGGATGAAGACCAATCCAGCACAGGACTGCACTGAAGTATCAGCACTCAACACAGCTCTGCCTACAGCTCAAGGCAGCTGCCATTTGGCATCCTACATACACTGCACTGTGCACTTGGCCTGTGGCACAGACCCTGCATCCCTGAAGGAAAGAAAGGTTTGAGGCTGCACTCCCAGCCTTCCCGCATAATCAAGAGTGACCAAAACTTTCCACAGCCCATTAATCCAGCATGCCCACTAATTCCCTTGCTTCACAATGGATTTGCATTAGTCACTATAAAAACTGACTACACAGCGCTGCTGTTACACAGAGCATAGAAAACCAGCCCTGATCTTACGCCTTTATTCAAGCCATCCATAAATCACCTCACAACTGGGTTATATTAATTAAGCATGATTAACAGGGAGTAGCTCAACTCAACAGCATTTGTAATCACACGGTAGTATTTTTCTTGCATTAGTTTCATTTGAAGTTTTCTCCCTTGGACATAAGCTGTCAAGCCTTCTTACAGAGAAATAATTCTTCCTTTTTTAAACACCCTCCAGCTCCTGGCAGCTGCTCTTGCCATCAGCATTCAGTCTTCAAGAAAGAAAGAATTTATTTCCTGTCTATGTGAAGTCTCCAACACCTTCCATCCAGAGCAAAAGAACATCAGTAGCACATCATCTTTGAAAAAGCAGAAGAACTAATATTTATCCAGTCTTTTCTGTAGTATCCATACCATCTCTCAGTATTGTAATTTGAGAACAAATCATGGAAGGAGAAGTTGGAAATACTCGCCTTCAACACATTTGTTTCTCTCCTAGTTCTGTATAAGTACAGAACCTTGGAACTACAACCTGCTGGTGAGGAGCTCTGCAGCGAGGGGCCTGGGCTCAAGAAAAGACAGGGATCTCCTAGGAGGTGTTCAGCAGAGAGCCAAAAAGATGATGAAGGGCCTGGAGCATCTCCTGTATGAGGAAAGGCCGAGTAACCTGCGTCTGTTCAGTCTGGGGAAGAGAAGACCGAGGGAGGATCTGATAAATGTTTATAAATATCTAAAGGGAGGTGGGAGGCAAATGGATGAGGCCTGGCTCTTTCCAGTGGTGCAGAGAGACAGGACAAAGAGTAATGCCCTAAAACTTGAACGCAGGAAACTCCATACAAACATCCAAAGATCTTATTTCCAGTAAGGGTGACAGAGCACTGGAACAAGTTTCCCAGACAGGTTGTGAAGTCTCCCCTATTGAGATATTCAAGACCCATCTGAACACCTACCTGTGAGGCCTACTGTAGGGTACCTGTTTTAGCAGGGGAGTTGGACTCAATGATCTCTTAAGGTCCCTTCCAACCCATGTGATTCTGTGATGTGAGCCTATGGTCTGAAGTAAAGAACAAGTACAGTCCCAGTAACAAGCAATAGCAATTCGCTCTCTATGTCTTCTGATAAGAGGGGACAGAACAGGGAGGAAAGAACATGAAAATAATAAGCAAAAAACAGACTGCAAAAAAGAAATTTCACCACCAGACACTGCTGACAGGAATGGTGACAGAGAAGCCACTAACTTAGCTCCCTTACAAACAGGGCTAAGCAGAATGACTCACAAACATTTCTTAAACAGAAGCCCTTGTTTTAGAAGAGCCATTACAATGGCTAATTAAATCACATAACAGCACTGTGATTTCTTCTAAGACGTTCACAATACCTTAACGAAAACCCCATCACGGTAGAGGATGCTCTGCAGGCTGCCTTTAGGAGCCTTGGGTCTGTGAATGGCAGAACTGGAAAAACTGATGAACACAGTGCAGCATGAAAGAAAGAAACCTTTTTTTCCTCCCTTACTTGCAAAAAATAACCAAATTTTACTCTTGCAATCAAGACCACAGTAGAAGCACTGCCAAATAACAAGGACCATCTTAACAGACAACACTAAGCCCCCAAGAATTTTTGAGAAATTACCATTGAAATTCCTAGCAATTCAGGAAATCACATTTCCTAAAATACCTCCAAAGAAACAAAGCCAACAATACATGATACAGAGACAGGATACTCAAAATGGTTATGGCCCTAAGATAGTAGCAAGACAAGTCAGAGACTGGAAGCCGTGGGATCTTGCTATTACCTATTCACAGTCCATGTTCATCATCTTTTGTCATCACTACCCCAACCATAAGCTGGATATCCTTGAAAGTTTTCCAGATAACATTTGCAATTCACACACAGCTAAGCCCAGTAATCCCCTGTCAGACATCAGTTGTAAGTTTTGGAGCTGCACGCTGATGCTTTACCACACAGACCTCATCTGAGGTCCTTGAGGAGGGAGCAGCATGGTGGTGGAAGTGCTGCTGTCCAGAACAGGCAGCACTGCAGTGGATGCATACAGATGTCAGGGGCACAGGTGCTCATTTCAATTACAAAGCAATTTCACCTACATGAATTAGCTTAACACATCCTTGTGCATTTATATGGCAAAGGAGGACACACAGGCGGGATGAGGACCACCAGCAGCATCAAGAGGATGTGGTGCAGTCTTCTGGGCACACATAGCAGCCACTCTCAGCGTTCAGCTGTTACATATATTCTTAAGGCCAAAGTCACTTTGCAGTGCAACAAGAGTGCAACCTTGACCAATACCTTGGTGCATCTGTAGTTTAAATGTGAACTGCTAGGGCACTATTGCACAGGAGCAGTGTGCTCTCCTGAGCTCTAGGAGGCATGAGGCTGGGTGGGAAGTGACCCGTACAGCCTGCCAGCACCAGGCAGAATACAGCAGCAAGGATGAGAGACCCAGAAATACACACGTACCTCTTCTGCATTTATTTACAGCATTTTAGCAAGGTTTCCACTGTCTTGTGATGGTGCTCTCAGTAAACAAAGAACATGCTCCAGAACCACAGCGACACTCTTTTTTTATTTAAACACAACCTTACTATTCAGTACATCACTTGTGGCTTTCGCGACTGCATGCCACGGTAACACATACAAAAAGTTTATTCAGTTCCTCCTCAGAGGACGAAAGCAGAAGAGGAAGAGGCAGAGTCTGGGGGCACCCGAGTGGAAGAATCACAGTACTTACTGTCACGACAGTCCTTTATGGTGTTGTGTAGTCATCTGCCCACAGATCAGATGTATCAACATGGGCAGACAGAAGGCCAAAGTTTTGTTTGGGATGGCACACTGGAACACTGGGGCCTGCTTCCAAGCTGCGTGTTTAAATGCAGCTGCAGATGTGAAGCTTCCCTGTTATTCTAGACCTGCTTCTCCTGGTCAGAAGGGCAATATTTACAGGAGAAACATGCACATAATAGACTTTAAAAAAAATTAATTAAGTCACAACTTATTCCATTTTTCTCAGTACTAAAAAGATGTAAGTGAAGAAAATGAGGTAAGTAATGTTGCAGTCCTGAGGGGATGCACCTCATTTCCAGCCTGCATCCAGTATTCCAAACCGGATCAAACTTCCATGGCAAACACGTCGTTCCTAAGAAGCCAATCACTCAAAAGCAGCCACAACAACTATCTATAAACACACCTTAATTACGCCAAATCAGTAAACTAGATTAACCACAGCCTGACATGCTAACACTTAACCCCAAGACAAAACTCTGCTTGAACAACGTCATAAGAAAAAATGTACAGCAAACATGCATATATAAGAATTGACTCCCAAAAAGTGAGACAGAAACCCACCCAAAAGCTGGACAGGTAAGGCAAAAAAAGAAAAACACAAAAAAAGCAGGCCAAACCCAACAGCTTTGATACCCAGATCCCTTATCACACTCTGACTTCACCCCGGCAAGAACACCACCAAAACCCTTATTATTGCTAAAACTCATGGGGGAAATGAAAAAGGAATTCAAATTCACCATGGGTATTTGCATACGCTTTCACAAAACTGAAGTGCTTACTGACTATTTGTTAACTGGAAAGAAAAGCTATGCCTGGTTTCTATAATAAGGTGCACATTTGCTTCCGTGTTATTAAAAGTTAATTTCCACTCTGAGGACACTCAACTCTCAGTTTCTACAACATTTGCTAGAAGGTGGAGCCACAATTGCACTCAGGACACCAGGCTGAACAACAGGAGGTAAATCCTGCTAGTTTCAATGAATGTATTTAGACAATATGCACGGATGCTTCGTATCTATAGTAAGTGGTTCCTTAAAGAAAAGCAAAGGAAAGGCATTTTTGTGCTCTATCCATTCATCGCTTTCTCTAAAAGGGTCTCCAGGAATACTGGGTACAAAACGAGCACTTGGAATAACTGAGTGATGTCAGAAAGAAAACCTGCAAATGTAAACAGAAGTCAGGTGAACTTGCCACAGAGGGTACAGCGATGCTGCCAACACCTGGATGCACTTTGGCACGCCTCACAGAATGCAGAGCTGCCAACCTTAGCTCTCTCCAGACATTCCAGCTGAGTCCAGTGACTTCCCACAGCCCTGGAAGCTCAGCTGTCCTGAACCAGCAAGTATAGTAAAGAGGAAGGAAGAGAAGGAAAGTTGCTGGAGTGCTTGAACTAATGAGCAGTAAACTGTAAACAAGCTGCACTACAGCCTCCAACAGAAACAGGTGACACACCTAATCAGACTGCTGTGTGGATGGTAGCAGCTACACCCCATTCACATCACAGTAGCCCACATTAGTAAACATGTTTACTTAAGAAATGAATTAAATCAGAATTGAAGGGCTCTAAGATACAAAAATCATTTTTACAGCAGTCTGTCTGATGAGATTTGCTTTATCTAGAAGCAAATACATTAAATATTAAATACATAAATCATATAAAATTAAATATTAACCCTCTGCCCTTAAAAAAAAAACAACAAAGAAAGAAGTACAGATTTTATTCTTATTATTTATTTTAAAGTACAGGACATCGGTTATAGTACATGACAAATTAAAGAAACTCGTGCTGTGGCCATCAACAGATAATACTCCTTCCATCACCCAACTGCTGGTCCAGCAGTGCCCAAGTGAACTCTGCATGACCTTTCATTTACTTTTAATTTGGGGGGTGGGAGGGAAGTTGTCTAAGCACGCCTCTCAGACTTCCTCATGGGAGAGTTGTTTGGCCGCTAATGTTGGCAGCTTCTGGTGTTTAAAAGGAAAAACACAACAAAACAAAACCACAACGGAACATGAGGTTTGTGTACTTCTGGTGTTAGAAGAGGTGCCCTTATGTATACTCTATTTAGAAAAAAAAATACCTTTTTTTGATGCAGTCTCAAAAAAAAGAAAGACTGACTTCTTGTCTTCCTCTTTTTTAGGTCTGCACAGCAGCACTGCACCTCTGTACCTCTGAAATATTCCATGAAATTGCTTCTTATGTATTTTTTCCAAAGCATTTCCTCCAAGTTTCTCCTCTGACACACTGTCAGATTATGGAGAAAACAGGAGTTGTCTGCTAGAAATCAAAACTGAAAATGAATCTTATTACCACCCCTCCCATCATCCTTTTGTGAGCTAAAAGTGGATGTTCAGTAGCAGCTGTGCCAGCCTGAATCCAACCCAAATACTTCGGCGCAGCAACAAGTGCTATAAGAAGTTATAGAAAAAGATCAGTTGGTAGGAGAAGGCAGCGTCTCAGCACAGGACAACTCTACAGCTGCCCATGAAAAGAACGGTCAACTCTTCGCTTATTTCCCCAATGACACAATTATGTAAAGGGACAGTTACCCAATAGCAGCTGACACACACTCCACGTGCCAGAGTTTTCCAACAGCTTACCCAAAAAGAGTGCGCTCCTTCGACACAGAGACATAAGGTCAGAAAGCACCACTAAGACCACCCAGTCTAACCATCAACCCACCCCCTTCATGCCCCCTAACCGTGTCCCTCAGTGTCTCATCTCCACATTCCTTGAATATCCCCAGGGACAGTGACTCCCCCACCTCCTTGGGCAGCCTGTGCATTGCCACTCTGCCTGGGAAGGAATTTTTCCTAATACCCAACCTGAACTTCCCCTGGCGCAACTTAAGGCCGCTCCCTCTAACCTTATCCTTAGTTACACAGGAGAAGAGGCCGACCCTCACCTCTCCACAACCTCCCTCCAGGCAGTTGTAGAGACTCAAAGGCTCTCTCCTGAGCCTTCTCTTCTCCAGACCAAAGAACTCCAGTCCCCCTGGTTGCGTCCCATAAGACGCATGCTCCAGCAAGGCAAACAAAAGGACGAAGGCTTCCCACAGAGAAGTGTTTGACACATGCGAACCCAGCCAACCCGACACTGCTCACCGAGCCCAAAAACCACACTTGCATTGATGTGTCCACAAACACACCCGCATGGCACACGCGCAGGCCGCACCCTGAGCCAAGAGTCCGTTTGGAGCCCACTGCCAAAGCGCGACTTCAAACCCCGCTGCTGCCCACAGTTATCTGAATATCCTCTCCGCGTGCTTTCGGGAACGACAGGAGCGCACCTTCCTGCTCTCCCCGTGCTTCCCAATGGCAAACACTTCTGGCCCAACCGGTCACTGTACGCAGAGCCGGGGAAAAGAACACGCAACTATAACTTGTGTGGTACTCACAGCTCCTTCAGGCAGCCCGCCCCACTGCCCCCTCCCGCCCCGCTCCCGCCACCGCCCCGCAACGCAACACAGGAGACGGCCCACCCCGGGGCACCACCGACACCACCGCCCTGCTCAGACTGAGGCCGAGACCGTAACGCCACCACAACCCCCTCGACGCCCCGCAGCGACGTCCCGTACTTACGCCATCGCCCTCCGCGGCGGCTCCACTAGGAACCCGGAAGCGGCGGCGACAGTCCGGGCCGTACCTCACCTAACGGCGGACACCGGCCCGGCCCGGCCCGGCCCGCCCACCGCACCGCCCGCCCGCAGCCAATCGCCTAGCGCCGCCGGCTAGCGGGGCCAATGGCAGAGCGGCGGCTCACGGAGGGGGCGGGAAGAAAGGGCGCTCCACCGCCAATCGCAAGAGGCGGGCCGCGGCGTGCGTGAGTGTGTAAGGGCAAAGCGCCTCGCCTCTTCCCTTTGGGGGAGGGCGTGTTGCGCATGCGCGACTCGGCGCGCGTCTGGCGGGCGGGGCTAAGGCTGCGAGGGGGAGGTCTCGCGTGTGGTAACCCCGGCAGCGGTGTGAGGCGGTACGGCTCTTGGGGTTCTGGTGTTTGTGTGCGTGTTCCCGGCCTGGACTGCCCGCCGGGTCTAGCCTTACCTTATGTGTTCACCTCTGTGTTTTCTCACCGCATTCCTATCACGCTGCACGTGGCAAGAAAAATATTGCTGGCTTGCCTCTGGTTCTTATCACCCAGGTCACCTTCCCACCTAACTACGCCACTGCCTCTGGGAGCGCTTGGGGCCCCACCAAATGCTTTGTCCCCATGGGGCTCTGTGTGCTGCTGGGGAGCCCTGTGGGGCAGCAGCAGCACCCGGCCCTGGGGAAGGTGGGCCTTGGTGTGGCACGAGGGGAGGAAGGAAAGCTTTGATGTTGATACATTCCTGGCTAGAGAAAAGACAGCGCGGAGTTCACCCGAGGAATAATATTTACCCCTCCACCGCTTTTGAACCTATTTGTTTCACACGGGGCACAAATATTTACCTTGTCTGTAAAAGAAACTTGCGCTTTCTCCTCGGGAAAATATTTTTACGTTTGAAAAGCACAACGTAAATTTATTTTTAAACTCTATTGACTACAGGGCAGAACGTGTCCCAGAACAACCAAAATATGTCGGAGAAGGAAATTGCTTTTGTTCTTAGGGTCACACCACCGTTTAAAATCACCAGGATCGAAACATAAGAGCCAGAATGGCCGAATTGCTGGGCCTTAATACAGCTCCAGTGGTGGGGAGGAAAAGCGGAGTCTCAGAGTCTACTTGTGGAACAGATAAAATCAAGAACAGAAGTCGTTCTGTTCACTGTTTTTATATAAAGGCCAGCTTAAGTCCAACATGCCACTGTCTTATTTCATGTTCGGATTTGCTTGTCTCAGAGTTCAAAGTTTAGCTCCTTCCACTTTCACACCGAGGGGTGGATGCTTCTCTGCCAGCGTCATCCAGCCCTGCCCAAATAAACCTGGTCTTCACAAGCTCTTGCCAAAGCCTGAGGTTGAGTGTGCTCAAACTGCAGCTGGTCGTGATGGAGCGCTGGGTGCTGGGCTCTTTTGCACGTGGGCGTGATGTGGAGCAGGGCTGATGGCTGTCCTATTTTAGCGCTGACATGAGGTTTGTGGATTCTCACAGAACCCCTGCCTGATTGCCTGCTGCTCCCTTGAAGATTGCATTCTTTTGGATGTTTGTCTGTGTTGCTGATTTCCATCACCAGTTTCATTCCTTCCATTACCTCCCATGACCTTCTGGGGGAGTGTCCACAAATCAGCTCGCAGTACTTTCCTGCGGCTTCCTTTTTCTTCTCTTTCTTCTGCAAGAATTTTTCCCTTCATTTTCTTCCCAGTAAGAAATGACCGTGGATTGCTTCTTTCAACTTTTACTTCCATATGCTGAAGCTAAATGATGAAATATATCTGACATTTGGAATTTATTTGTAGAAATTACTTCTAAAAGGGTACGCAGATGATCAAAGCTTCAAGATATGTTACCCACATGAACAACAACTCTCGGATTGGAGTTGATTGATTGCCTTTGCCTCTTACAATCCAGTCAGTGATTCACATCTGAAGCACAAGAGAGCTTCTCCTGACACATTCAGTCATTCACAAGGTGTCTTGAGGCTAACAGGTGAAATACGATGTCCTGTAATATGATTAGACACCTAAGAAGTAGTATAACAAGATGATTGTCTTATCTAGACTCAAAATTCATGGAGGGAAGCAAGGTCAGGGGTTTCTTTCACTACATCCTCTACGTCCTCTCTGGGTTGTACCAGAGTCCCACTCACACTGTTGGGAAAACAGGCAGCTCATGATGGCATTATGTGCACACACAGCACCATCAGCCCCAGCTGGAATGCTGTCCCTGGGGAAAAGCTTTTTAAGCTTGCCCAGATTTTTTTCATGATCTAGAATCATTCATGCTTAATTCTTTGTGATGTATGATGTTGCATCTCCAATTATCAACCTGGGAAATGAAAAGAGATTTTATAAATGTTATTTCACCATATAACCTTCAAGTTGAGGAAAATTATAACACTGTCCTCTACCTTTATTCTAAATGAGGTGGCATTCCTGTTTGCCTCAGGGGGTTTATTTTTATGCAATGCTTATTTTTATCCAAGCTTTTTTTTTGTTTGTCTGTTTTGTTGCTGTTCCTGCTTCACTTTTTTTTTTGTTTTAGGGGCTTTTGGGAAAGAGGAGTAGTCGAGTGAAAGCACTTTCCTTAAATTATTTTTTATCTCTTCTGTTTTGCAGCCAAAGACACCTCTCTGAACATCATACTAAAAACTCCCATGTCTATTAATTTATATGTTTTATCTTTGGTTAATGTGTCCCAAGGTTCGAAGTCAAGCTAATTTGGAGGTTGCTAGAATTTATACAAAACTGGAAGCTTCTGGGCACATGAAACTAGTTAACAAAAACAAAAATGTGACTGGAAACTTTCGTTCTCATTTCTTGGATTGCAGTTTACCTTTATAAGGCAGCAGGATACTACTGCAGTTTCCAGGGGAAGCGGGCAGTCACTGCTCCAGCTGACAGGACCTTGAAACTCCCAAAAGCATCAGGGGGCTGCAAAAGTCTCCTGCCAGCAGGGTAAGGAGGATTGCACGTGTACAGTCAAGGAGCTAGAAGCGGATTCGTTGTCATCAGTTGCTTTAGGAGACAATTCATTTAATCAGGAAACTGTAAGGAACCTTCATGTGATCAGATTGAATAACTTTTGTCAGACAATCCTTTTACATGGAGCTCTCTAACAATATGGTTGGGAAATTGCTTTCTTGATGCTGTGCTCAATAACACAGGAGACTGCCAAAGTGCAAATGCAAACTTCTCACAGCTTAGGCTTCACTCACTGGGACCAAGAACAGCAGGGAAAAAGCAGGAGCTGTGCTTCATGGAACTGCCTTTTGTCTCCAGTTGTGCTTTAGTGAGCGCTTTGAAGAGAATAGAGCAGTGAGCCTACAAATGAAAGTACTGCTTGGTCTACGCATTCTCTAAATGACATCAGTGTTTACTATAAGAGTTCGTTCCAACTGCATTCAAAACAAACACTGAGTTTAGGCATAAGTATATAAAAATAAACATCCTACTCCTTCATCCAAAATATCTGCAGAAGCTTCCTATAGCATGAGGCAAAAGCCAGCAGTTAGTGGCCCAGAAACAGTCTTGCTTTGGCTTAGTGGTAAAATCTTAAATGCTTTAGTTCTTTTCATCTGAGGACAAAATCACAGGCGGTCCTTCCAAAAACAAACACATATTAATCATTTGTATTAGCCATATAATTTGCCAGAGCTGGAAGTTGCTTGTTAGCAATTACAGAATTAATTTATTTCATACTTGACCTTGAGTGCTCACAGGATCTTCTTTTTCTTGCAGAGCAGCTTCCTCCAAGTAGCTTCAGTGAAGGTTGTCTGTCCCTTAATGGAAGTTGCTTGTCTCCTGTTGTAACTAAAAACTGATTTTGAAACAGATTCCCTCTGAGCTGGAAGAAATCCTCCACTCTGTGCAAAGAATTCACATCAGATCTGTGATCTGACTTGGTTATAGGACACACAGAGAAGGACTGTGTTACTATTCAGTAAATCCCTAATTGAGATCTGTACCAAAATATCTACCTTACTTAAAGAATACGCTGTCATATTCCCCTACACTAAAAGATGTAGTTATTTATTTAGACACAGATAAGAAAATTTGTATTTTTTTGACAGGTGCCGTGTAGTAAAATTTACAGAAAAAATCTCATGCATCCCATTCAGGCCTCTCTCATGAAGATTATTCTGTGAGGAAACAGGCATCAAGCCCTATACAAATGAACACTGATTTCAGCAAGTTCAGAAATTAGCTTGCAGAAGTCAGAAGCCTTTACCTGCAACTTGTTAAAATTCTACCAAAACTGTTTTCAGACAGGATTAGAAATCGTGTATGCATAAGACAGGTGAAAACATGCAAACAGCTAGTAATCCTACCACATCCTATCATTCTGGCTTGGCAAGTGAGTGTCCTTATGCTGCACCTTGTACAGGTTTCCACAATATCCTTCATGGGTCATTTTGAAATCCTTCTTCCTCAGCTTTCTTCCACATCACTCACTAGATGTGCACTCAGGAAGCCTAATGGTGCTGCAGCTTCCTTTCTTGGTATGGGTACAACTTCCTTACTATTAAGGATATGGCTGCTATTGAGGAAGTTATTGCTGTTACTATGGTCCCTGAGACTTCCTGTGTTTTCCTGCGATCTATCCTCTGAACACATCAAAAACCTGTGCCCAGCTTTGGGTGTGCACGGGATCCCATACAGATCCTGTGCCTCCTCCCTGCCCCCTGCTGTGTCTGTGAGCATCACCACGTGCACCATGGGTGACATCAGTATCCAGAGCAGTGGGGTTACATCTTCAGCCTTTCTCCTCATTTTGTTTGTCTATCTGTATTACTGATATAGACTGTGTTTTACTGGGTGTCTGTAACCCTATGAATAAATGTCTGATAGGTAAGTGTACGCAGTTACTTCCTTCAGTGTTCATATATCACAGCTCTACAATGTCACATTATTATCCACATGTTCCTACTCTGAACATAAAAAGCGTTCTATGAAATAGAAAATGCATCAGAGGCAAATTATGGCTGGGTCTCAAATGTGCTCTAGGATAGAGATTATTGATTGTTCCATTTTCAGATCCCAGAGTCACACCACAACCAATATACCCAAAAGAAGGCAGAGCGCAAGTCCCAAACCTCTTCTAGCAGAAAGGCACCTGGCTTGCTGTCCACGGAACTCCAGCTGCAGATGCTGAGGGGACCTGGCTCACAGCAGCGCAGAAGGAAGCATAGCAATCAGCCCTTGCTATGAAGGGGCCAAATGCAAAGAATGCAAAGAAAGGAGGAAAGAGAGGAATCTGTTACATAAAAGAGAAAGGGCTGTCTAAAAAGTTGCCTAGAGTACAGTGGGCAATGCAGCTGTGTCTTGCTGATTACCTTCTATGGTGTTCTGATGGAAATGAATTTCATCAGATTGTAGGTTAGCTTTAGTTGTCACTTTATGAATTTCTCTTATTTGTAGTTATTTCTGCTCTCAAAGGAAGTGCATTGTACCAAAACACACTATTAGAAGACTTTTTGTGCTACATGTACAGGCAAATTGTATAAGCTTTTTGTCTAAGTAATCTAAAACCTATTTTGAACATATAATGACAAGCATTCACCAAGTAAAGTTTCTTTTTCAGACTGGAGCTCCCATTACTGGCCCTACTGGTTATCTGGAAGAACGAACTGGCACACAGCAAGTGGGTGGAACACCCTGTTGCCAGAGAAAGAGGTGAAAGCAGAGGCTTTTTAGCGGTTCATGACTATTTTTAACTTCAATTTCCTTTGTAATTATTTCCTTTCCCGGATTCATAAATTTGCAGTAGCCCGTTATATAAATCTCATCTATCCCATGTTTACAAATAATTCTGACTTTGATGCTGTGCCTTTTGCACTTTGGAAATTCCCACAGACTTGAAGTTTAGGTGTACAAAGACATACGCGGGATACCACCCCACATCCATTGCTAGCTCTATTCGATAAGCCTTCTGTAATGGCAAATACCCACCTACATTTTTTTTTAACCTCCTCTAGTGTTTTTGTTGGAGAAGCTGCATTACACTCACTGTCTTAATGACTGCTGTGTTGTAGGATCATTCTGAGACTTTGTGGGGGCTCATTCCTTTCATTGCTCAAGAAAAAGGAGTGGGGGAATCCAGCGGTGAATTCTCCTTGCACAAATATAATGTGGAGTTTCAGGGGCAATATACTTGGGCACATAGAGAGTAATCACACTTAAATGCAGTTTTTAGAAAAATGATTTAGAGGTGAAAGAAGATATACAGAGGAGAAACAATAAAACGTATACTGAAAGAAGAAAGGTATCTGTGTGAGGTCAATACTCATGGCACGGAGAACAAGACGAAATGTTTTCAGAATGGTGCTCATTGAGGACCATTTAACATGTACCTGGGCAGCTCTGCAACTAATTACTGTGCAATGTAACATACCCAGGTTGAGTGCTTGAAATTCTTATGCCCTGTGAATTCAAGGGCTATGGAAGTTGCCTAGCTGATTCTCCTACACCTTGTACATCTGTAGGGTCATCTTTCTAATATCTGGGGCAGCTGCGTTTTTGAGTGTTGTGACTGGGGCACAGCAGTGACCATGCTCAGGTAAAACAAGGCCGGCTCCTTTCAGTGGGGGAAGCAACAGTTGTGTAGGCATTTCCCAGGTCTTCTGAGAATCTTCAAGGGTGAAAAGGAAAATCGCAGGCAGAACATTGACCAGGCTGTAAGAACAGTAGGCTTCTCCACATGTAAGGGCTGTAGTGTCAGATTGGAATCTGTTATGAACTTCATAGAATCACAGAATGTCCTGAGTTGGGAGGGACCCACAAAGATTGCCAAGTCCAACTCCTGGCTCCACACAGACCACCCAAAAGTCAAACTCTATGTCTGAGAGCATTGTCCAAACGCTCCTTCAACTCCATCAGGTCAGGGCTATGCCCGCTGCCCTGGGGAGTCTGTTCCATGCCCACCGCCATCAATGGAGGCAGGGTGCAGACCCTTCATATTCCCCAGGTGAGATACCGTTGACACATTCACAGTGTAATTAGAGCAGATCTCTTTTAGCCTAAGTAGTTCATAAAGCAATACAAATAAATATATTTTTGGTAATAATATGATGAAAACCACACAGTGGTAACATTTAGTAATAATCTGAGTATCACTGCTAACACTCAGCTCACAATTTTAGAGACATTTAATTATGTGAACTATTACTACTAAATACTTTACAAAATATATTTACGAGCAATAGGTAATTTATAAGTAAGCAATTTATCACATTGGCTTTTGTTAAACTCTGTAGCATCCCTTCTTGTACCTTGAGTATTTAGTTGTGCTGTTTGCTGTTGAACGAGGCTGGGTTGTTTTTTGCCTTCAATGAGGATTTCTTGCATTTTGCTGCCTCTGTTTTATTTTTATCACATTCAGCTGGAAAATGCTGGCTCAACTTTTTCTGTTTGCACACCATGTCTTCTCTGTCCACCTGAAGGCCTTAAGCCATCCTTGGCAACAGCAATCCCCAGCGAGCGTCCCTGAACTGAGGGTGAAAGTTATTTAAACTGCCTGTGTTAAAAAGACAAAACTGATAACAGTTTCTGTGCTCTTTCAAAAGCTGTTATCTCAGATGCCGGATGCTTCTTCTGACAGTGGTGAAAATAGCTTTCCCTCTGTTATGACAGCTCCGGGTGAAGGGGAAAGTCTTCAACCACAGGATAATTCCCCAATGCTGGAAGGACATAAAACAAAATCGAACAGCAAACTAACTGCATTTATTTGAGAGAGCAAAAGACAGCACAGCTGATCTGCTTGGGTTGGGCTCTGTCCAGCAGCTCGAACGTTCCCACATTTCCAGGTCTCCGAGCCACGCAGCGCGGAAGCAACACATGGACACGGGCCCTGGGGAGGCAGGGAAGTGCTGCCTATCTCCTAGCAAAAGGAACCGCACCATTTCCCTTCCAGCCCACCCAGCAGTTCGCCTGCTGCAAACATGCACAGGAAAGAAGGGTTTTTCTGTAGACTTACCCCACTCCCTGGGATGCAAAGGAAGCTTTATTTTTAAGTAAGGAAAGAGTAACACTTGGGGAACCAGCTATCGCTATGTGCACATGCAGGAAATGTTTATGCTTCTTTCCTAGAACTGAACAAAATGTTTTAGGAACACAGCGCAGCGCTGATCCAGAGGGTTTGTGAACTGGGACATCTCTGAGTTTGCTTTCACCTCTGTTTCGGTATCCTTCCTTTTTCGTAAGCGTTCTTCAGGAGCACGTGTAAATTCTCACAAACAGAACAAATGTAGGCTTTTCAGACAAATGCCAGCGCATAATGCTTTTGCCACAAGTCAAACAATAGTAAAGAACTGTTAGAAAGTCCAAAGATGCATTTCCTAACCGCTGCATATTTCTGTAGTGAACTTCCCTTGGAGACGCAACCAGAAGACGAGATGGGACATGAAGTTTCAGTGAACACTGAGGGATTTTAGATATCTCCTTTGAAGCCTTATTGCAGAGTTTATATTTTATTATTATCAAATTCACATCTGCAAGGGACAGGAAAAAACTGAAAAGCAAACTTATTATGGAAACTGTTTCCAGTACTGACT
>PPHD01006460.1:0-24504 GCA_002909625.1 Bambusicola thoracicus
GATGGGGCATCCACAACCTCCTTGGGCAACCTGTTCCAGTGCGTCACCACCCTCTGGGTGAAAAACCTCCTCCTAATATCTAACCTAAACCTCCCGTCTCAGTTTAAAACCATTCCCGCTTGTCCTATCACTATAGGTGACAGTAAGTGCTAACTGACTGTGGTGGAACATGTACATGCACAGTGAGGTAGCCCTGCAGGTATAGCTGCCTCCCCATTTAAGCTACTGGCTCAACCCAGCATCAGTGTTATATTCTGGACTCTCAGTATGAGATTAAGGCTTTACCACTGCTTTATTCAGTTAAACTTTCCACTGGATCCATAAGGACCAACTACTCCAGTATCACTGAGCTGGAGTGGCTTGCTCTCCATCCACAGGACAGGATTTGGACCTGAGGTCTCACCTGTGTTTGGGGTACAAGCAGTTTGTGCTCCTTGTGGGAGAGAAGAGCTGGCGTGGCAGCTGCAGCTCTTCAGGCTTACCTGAGGAGTGCCGTGGGAAGCTGGTGTCCTGGCTGATGACAGGGATGCTGGGCAAGGAGGGCCTGTTGACCCGCTTCCTCAGCGTGGCACCAATGCTCGACCTGCACGCATTGCTAGTGCTGGAGGAGATGGAGAGTGCCCCATTGATGTGTGGTGGGCCAAAGTCTGCAGAGACAGAAAAGCACCTTGTGAGTAGGATGCTGGACAGGGTGACTGCAGGCTTGAAAATGGCTAGAATTGTTGTTGGAGCTGGGTAACAATCTGTTGTGTTGTTCCAAGCATGACATTTTGCATGCTAACCTGAGACTGATAGCAGAATGCAGTGATACTCTCCTCTCAGAAATGAAGAAAACTCCACACTGCCCTTTCTTTGTTTTCCTGTTTCAAAGGCCAGATGTGGAAGCTACATTTCTGGGGCTCCCACCTCAGCACTCCATACCAGCATTTCACAAAACAGCAGCAAGAAAAAGAGCAGATAACCTTCCCTGGTGCCCTTGGGCTGGGTGCTGACTTCTTAACATCACTGCAGCAGCACTCGTGGTAATGCATGCTGCGGGACAATCAGAGCCTGTCAGCTGCAATTAAGTCAGCAAAGCTGTGCATTCATGTGGATAAAATGCGAGAGCTGCTAAGGGCTCCAGCATGGCTCAGCAATGCATGCTCCTCTGTGGGGGGCAGGGAGCAGAATAATCTGTCCTATCACAAGAGCAATAATTTCCTTTTGCCTTTTAATTGGAAATAGTCCAATGTCTGCTGTTCCAGGTTGCAGTTTAGTCAAGAAGCTTTCAGACTCACCCATTCACCTTTCCTGTAAGCTACTCTCAATTAGAGAGTCTGAAGCCCAAATGTCATTTGCAAGACTTATACAGTCTGCAAGACTTGGTAGGAGAAGGAGGGGAAGTTATTTATATTCTGTCGCAGACTCACTATGGGCTGCAGGCAAGACACTTCATGCCTCTGTAATTTTCTTTGGAAAACAGAAATAAATCATATTCTAAATTCCACTCAGATGTAAGTGAAACAGCCTTCCAGTTTGATTTCAGAGATATTTACAACACTATGCAAACAGTAAACAAGTGAACACAAAGCCCCACAGCTATAGCAACCACTCACCTTCTCCAGCCACACCCCCAGGGTCGGCACTCCAAGTGGAGGACTGCAATGACTTCTCCTTTGCTCTTTCTTTCTCCCTCTCTCTGAGCAAAAGCTCCATCTCTCTTGTTTGCTTCTGGCGCATTTTCTCCTGAGCAGACTTGGATATGGTGATATGGATCTGGTTGTAGAAAAAATGCATCAACGAGCGTGAAGAGAGATGCACAAACTGCACGTGATCCCTCATCAAGAATACAGTGCTTCAGCGTCATGGTCTTTAATGCAGTTCCACAAATATCTCAATTGCTTCAGAATATTTCCTCATCTCAACGTACAGTATTATCCAATGGTCTACAACTCTCTGTTTCCAAACCCTTCCACTGGTTCCAGACGCTGCTTCGTCCTGCTCAAACCAAGACGACTACGGTAGTGCCCCAAAAAGCATAGCCCACATTGCTAGAGGACAGACAGCTCGGTTCCTACAGACCACAGCAGGAGAGCAAATGCCACTCACAGCCAGTAATCACAGCTCTTCCTCCATTCTCTGCTCCTGAGGAACTCAGTTGCTCCCTGAAAACTATCTGTCCAGAAGAGGATTCACAAACACACACAAAAAAACCTTGAGAAATATTGGTCTTAATGAAATGAAAAATGAAGAGTAACACAGTTATGAGATACAGCAAGTAACAAAAGCAAACTACTCTTTTGCAACCTTGCTTACACCTAACGTTAAGATATTTGCTTCCAAGCATGCATGTTGCATATGTTCACTGAACGCATAACTGAATCTACCATTTAAACCTGCACTGAATTGGCTTTCATAAGTGAAGAATGCTTTTTTCTTAGTCTTAGCACCATCTCTCAACCAGCATCTTCTGCACCAGCAAAAAACATATGCCTCTCTCCACAAGAGAGGAAGATGATGATTTTCAGTGACATTTTGTCACTGAAGTGGTCACTGACATTGAAAAAGAAGCCTGTTCTCCCCTGTCCACAGCCCTTACCCTTCCATTGCTGTCCTTCCAGTCATCGTCCTTCAGAAGGCGAGGACTTGAAAGGTGATCCATCTCTTTGGCCTGGCTGAGGGGCAGATCTGCCAATGGGGGCATAGGTTCATACAGATGCCCCACAGACTTCATGCTACAGGCAACACGATGCTGGGGAATAGGCAAGATGGGTTCCAGAGTCCGGAGTTCTGATGAGATATGAATATGCATTGCGTGTGAGAAGGCACAAAACATACAGAAGCATAACTGTACTTTCTCTTGGCCAAACTCGAGTCTACTGAATGACAAAGGCCTCAGCTCCTGGTAAGCAGCTGTGTTTGAGAAGAGAAATGAAGATTGTCCTCATCAAAAAGCTTCTTATCTGTTCCTAACCATTTTCATTGTAGTAAATCTTTCTTTTTCTTGTGGGTTTTTTTTTTTTTTTTTTGTTTGTTTGTTTTTTTGTTTTTTTTTTTGATAGCTATGGGCCTTTGTAGAGGTATTTATGGAATATTTTAGAGGTCATCTGAAGGAAAACTTGAGATGGTTAGAGTCATACCAAAATTAGAATTGTGTTCTCAAAGCTGCATTTGTTCTTCCCCGAGGAGTTTCATAATAAATTGTAGCAGATTAGCTCACTTTCTGGGTGGCCTCACTAAAGGCTGATTCTCTTATGGGGAATAGTACAGTACAGCTCATTCTGAAATACTCTCCAACAGAGCTGTTAAGACTCAGAGAACTAATCATTCCTTACAGGGCTTCACAGATGATAAAATCATGTAATAGCCAAGTAGTAAAAAAAAGGAATAACTTTTTTAAATCAGGATTTTTTTTTTCCCCTGCTGAATGGCCAGGTCGATAATAAAGAGAGAGAGAGAAGGAGAGATAGCTTAATGATAGAGCTCATTTCTAGTCCAGAATGTATCCACCAAAAATGTCACCTTACTTACTCAGCAATACTTCTCCCTAGCTGCATTCAGCATCCTAGCTTCATATCAGCAATAAAGTAATCATTGCTACAGCGTACGCTCGTTACTTGGCAGAGTTAACACTAAGCTGAGAGACCAGTGAATCTTATCTCTTTTTCTGCATCAGCAAAATTATTTGTTAAACTCTCATCTCTCTCATCACTCCAAGCTCACAGATGGCAAAGCAGCAGCAATGGTGTCATTGAGGTTTTCAACTTAAAAGTATTGGCTAACACAGATGCAACTGACACCTTATTTTATCTTGCAGAACTTTTATTGCTAGTCATAATGCAAGGGAAAAAACAACAGCCAACAGTCATCTCCAGCCTGAATTTGCAGAACTGACAACTGCAGATAGAGTAGGGAAAGATATTCGTAATAATAAACCTAGCTTATATCGTTTAAGGCAAATTAGTTGCAAAAAGAAGGAAGCTTCTGTTCATTACTCAGCATTTGATTTAGACTTGTGTTTTAAGAGGATGGAAGGCTGAGTTCAGACAACCGCTGCACTGACTTAAGTCCTTCATCTTTAAATGGAAAACTCACAAGGACTTCTTATCCCATAAGGTTTCACTACTTCTTCCGGTGTAATAACATGAGATGTTTGTGAATCTACTTCAGATCTCAAAAGGGTTTGGTTAAGGATGAGAAACTGCTCTGAGTGAAGGTTTCCTCCTCCAAGCACAGGTGGAATGAGTGGGAGCATTTCTCATTTCTTTAATCTTCGGACCATGAGAGAGCACTCATGGAGATTAAAAAAAACACAACCATAAGTGTAGGAAAGAGCACGATGTGGAAAGGTTGAGGGAATTTCTTTTCCTGCTGTACATCTCCAGGATGCCAGAGTACCCCCTCAGCTACTGCCATTCAGACTCCCTGCTGGAGTAATTTTCACTGGATCAGCAGAGCACATTCTCCCAATTAGAGGGCTCTGGAGTAGTCATCTGAGCACAGTAAGGAAAGCAAAAAGTTACAGGATGGCTTTCAATGAGAATTTCACAGTGCTAACCATAGGTCAGGATTGTCGCGCTCATTTTAGGATAGTGATGACCTGTACCTACCCAGAGATGTAGGGGTCTTCTCTTCTGTCCTGCTGCCTGATCTTGGCCTTAAGAAAATCAAGGAGAAAAGAATACATGAGGAGAGAGAGAAAGGAGAGGTTTAGCTTTAAAGGAGGAAAAGTTTCTTAGCAAAATCACTCTGCCGAGGAAAGACGGGCAACCCATAAAACCAGTGGTATGAAAAGCTCATTAACTGCCATTAAACTTTCAAGTTGTAGAGTCACACAGCTCCAACTGAAACATCTAGTTCCAGCCGAAGTGCAGGAATCAGACTCCTCAGTGTGGGCGTTCAAGATCCAATTCTGCTGTCTCTCTTTTGGAGCTAAATGGCTCTCACTTTCACAGACACCTTTCTGAAGATGTTAAGTCAGTCTTCAATCTGTACAGAGGGACAGCTACATCTACACTGCAGCAGAAGTCTAACTTTGCTGGGCTGTGATTTAAACTGATGACAGTATCTTGGTACAGGTGACAATACCACAGCTCTGTCATTAGAGTAGTATTACACCTTCCCGTTCTTTCAAGAGGGAAGAGTTTTCTTCCCACTCAGCTGGTACTTGATGTATTCAGATTGCACCTTAAGCACTATACTGAAGTTTTTTTAATTGGAACTGTGTCTCTATTACTCCTTATTTACGGTTACAACAAGGATAAAGTTGTCAGCTAGATTTCCCTATGCATACCCAGTATCTGTCCATCATTTACAGCCCTGTAACTGTTCCCTAGCACCTTGCCCTTTTGATCTTAAAACAATAGGTAAATATTACACTCTATAGGATTATACATCCAAAATCAGATTTATCCTTGCTCCCACTCCACAGTGAAGACCCAGACAAAGAGAAGTTAGGAACAACAGCTACAAAAGCAGCACCTAAATTTGGTAGGCAGCTATATACTAACTAATATTTGCCCTGGCATATTTTTGCAGGTACAGATACTGGTTTCTTACAGGTATAGATATTGGCAAAGTTCACACACAAAACCAGATGCTGGATTCAGGTCTATATAGTACAGCTCCTAAATGGCATCACAAGGATTAAAAAGTGAATTAATATCAGAATCCAGCAGAGCATCTGCTCTTAAGTTCCTCAGAAGTCCTGTCTCCATCTCCCCTGCCTGCTCTTTAAAGGGTATGATGTTGGGTTTGACATGTTGGTTCACTATAGATACACAATCTGGTGTGAATACACATTAGTTTGTACAAATACATTGGAGAGTCAGCTGTGGAAGATAACCTCATGGGATGTGTGAGTTGAACAGAATACCAGAGGCAGACACTTTGGCTTACCTCATCTCCAGGGGCTCTTGAGAAATCAGATGCTGCGAGCTTGGAAGAGGCATTTCAGTGCTGCCAGGATCCCCATCAGATGGTCTTGCTGACTTGGGGATAGGAGGAATCAAAGCCACTCCCAATGACTTCTTCCTTTCCTCGTCACCACAGTACAGAGGCTGCAATGAAGCCTGGAAATAGAAGAGAGCAGTGCTCAGCCCAAGCACACACCTCTCCTGCTTGATGCCACAAGCAGTTTAGCTGTACTCTTTCCTAAGACTCTGAGGAAAAAATGAGTCAAACTGCTGGCATGTCTTGGCCTAGGATGGGCAATGGAAAGTCAAGTGGTGAATGAAGGACCACATCCCATGCTTTTGACAGCTCTCCCCCTCTGCTCACCTCTCCGGCAGCAATCTGCTTGGCAGATAGGATGTTATGGGGTGGTGTCACCTCTATTAGCTTTCCTATGGCATTAAAATGGGTTTAGATAGTTATCCCCGTGCTGTCCAAAGGCGCCCGCCAGCCATTACTGAGCCCCAGCCAAGTCCCCACAAAGTCATTTTGCATACTGTCAAAACCTGCTTTTCTCAAGGCCATAATTCTTTTTCTGCTGCTGCCCTTTCAACATTCCCCTATCAGCCTTTTGGTCCAGATGCTAATGTGCTCTCCAGATCCCACACAATTCATCACTGCGGGCTCACTGACATTTATTAGGTTCAGCGGAGCTCCCTACCCTGCCACTCTGTAAGGGCTCTCTGCCTGCTGAAATCATTCAGCTTGGCAACGTCACCCCTTCCAGCTCCCCGCACCACAGCTAGGAAGTGCAGCAGAATACCTTTACATAGTACCTCATCATTCTTCTTGTGGCCAAAGAGCCAAATCAGGACCTGTTCAATCTCCAGTGAAACCAACAGAGTTAATGTCAGGGATACGTATGGTCCCGTAACTGCGGGGCTGAAATGAAGTGCCCTAACCTTCTGTTGTTTTTCCTCCTTAGACTAAAGCTGCTATTCTTCTGCCCTCTCGTGCTCATCATGACAAAAACCAAAACAACTGCACCTCTTGTCTGTCCTGCAAAGCCAGTCGCATGGATAGGGCCTGGACTCCACTTCCCCTGGCCAGAAGTGCCAATTCCCATCACTTAACTCAGGGCAGAAAGAAAGCAACGAAGTCACACAGAGGCTGCTGAGCCCTAGAAATATTACTGGAAGCAACTGTGCAGATGTACATTGCTATACTTGGAACTCAAAGTTCAGTTTGTAGGGCTGTCTGCTCCAGCAAACATCTTTTGCATCTAAACCAGAGCTGGTATAAGAAGCTGCCAGTACACTGGTGTGCCTGCAACAATAACAGCCATGGATGCTTCACAGAAATGTGTATTTACTAACTGTAAAAGGATATGCTTGGCCAGGTGAAACGTATTTTCTTGCTCTCTGTGGTTACTGATAGTTTTTCTTGATCATAAAACACAAGCAGAGCTCACAGAGAGCACACACGTATGCTCCTATTCACATACACTGGGGACACAAAGCCTGCTGTAAGCACGCTGCAAAGACAGCCTGAAATGCAACATCCACCTGAGCTCTTCCTTGGCTCAGCTGCCACCCTGTGCTCACACCATGGGGAAAGAAGATCTCAGAGCTCTGCCTACAGGACTACACTGAAGATCCACCACATATGAATTATCTTGTTTCCTTACCTCTGATGTCAATTCTTTGTGGTTGCCTTCAGTGCCACCATGATCTGTGCCGTCCTCCCTGAGCTCCTGCTCCCCATTGCTCGTCCAGCTGGGATCTGGGGGAGGAAGGCTGTTCTGGATGGGGGGCACGGGCTTGGAAGTTACCAAGAGCCTTTGGGAAGCTGACCTAGAAATCGCTGGCTTCAGGACAACCCCCTTCAGGTCACTGCTTTCAGTCAGGCCTGCAAAACAGAGAGACGCAGTGTCAGAGAAGCAGCGTTTCAAACACAGAGTACCTGAAGCTAGATAATACATTTGACAGATTTCTTGGAAATCTGGTATACAGCAGTACACCGTGCAGTTAGCACACAGGTATGGCCCTGCAGCAATGAGAGGGCTACCTGGGAGATGGAGCAAGGAAGGTTATTACAGAAGGCACACACAGGGGCGTTCTGTTTAGTGGTAATATGCACTAGCTCTCTAGGCTGGGAAAGACCCTGCTTCCTGCTGAAGAGCGGGCTGGCTCCAGCCTTACCTCTCAGTGGGGCTAACAGGCCCTCAGACATCCTCCTCTTCTTCAGCTTGTCCTTGATCTGAGTAGTTTCCAGAGCAGCACTGCTCACCTCCCTTTCCTGGGGGTGAGGAAGGGGGGAGAGATCACCTCCAGCCCCAGCATTGAGGTCCTGCACACAAGCCTTGCTGCCCCAGCCCTCCAAGGAAGAGATGGCCCCTAGGTATGGAATGGGAAGAAGGGTGTTAGTTGTTAACCTCACTGCTTTACAACCAACCATTCCTATGTCAGCCCCTGGCTTTGGTGAACACCACCAGTAAAGACCTGCACAGTGCTACAAGTTTTAGTTCAAAGCAGAGAGGCATCTTAGTAAGTAGGCAAACTGCACCAGTGGCACCATCCAATCCTCAGGGTTAGATCTGAAGAACAAGCAGAAAAAAAACTTGTAACTTATCAATGGCAAGGCATGCACCAATAGCATGGGTAGATGCAGAACTGCTAACACATGACAACGTCCAATTTAAGGCCAGCAGGGCTGTAGTCCCTATCATGGCTGGCAGTGGTCATCATTCGGATACCACTGATAAAGTATGAAGTGTAATGAACTAATGAGATGTGATGCCAAGAGCACCTCAGGAGGAGGGCAGGATCATCTGCATCTCTCGGTCAGCTACCTGATCCGACACAGAAGCACCAGGACTGACCTCTATGGACCATTTCTTCCTAAAAGCAGGATTTCTGTTGGGATGAGTTTGCCATCACGCATTAAACCGCCTTCCATCCTCACCTCCTTCTTCAGTAATCCATCTGCTGCCACAAAGCTGCAAGTTTGAATCAATGCTTCCACCCCGCAGAGCTCTGCATCTGGGTTTGACTTTTGGGATGCTCCCACAGTAGACAGCAACTGGAGCATCATACTTAGCTTTAAAATAAAGACAATAGAAGTGATGTGAATCTGCAGCATTTGAGAAGGAGCAGGAAAAAAATACATGGATAAACAGACATCCCTTTTCCATATCAGACTGACACACCAATATTAACTTACAGTCCTGACCTCAAGGGCCTTAGTGACTTCATGCCACGACGTCTAATGAGTAGCTACTTTACAAATCTGGTTTGAAAGCTCTGTGCTTTCTGTAATTTCCAATCAATTCTTTTAGTTTTTATGCCCCTCCACAATAAAGAAATTACTGGGGCACAAACAGTTAATCACTAGGTACTATACCAAAGAGAACTGTGCACTAGATATACCCAGTATTCAATGAGCTTATTGAGATAGTGCATCTGTAGGATGCAAATTGTTCACCCAAACATTCTCCCTTGTTCTGTTTCACTGTTACTGAAGTTTATTCCCTGCTTCAGAGATGCTTCCTCTCAACTAAAAGAAACACAGCCTGGCTCAGAGAAAACTTCTGATCTTAGTTATTCCTGAAAATTCAAAGCTATGCACAGCACGTTTCCCTGCCTTTCATCCTGGCCAGTGTATTCCCCATTACCCAGCCTCCAGACCTTGCAGAATGAAGAATAGCTGCTGCACTTGCCAGCACAGCTGGCACCTCCAGGGCTGTGCGATCAGTGCTGTGAATGCAGGCTTTGTAGGGAGAGTCTGCCTCCCTGAGCCAAGCAGCATTCCTGGGCACCAGCATCTCCGCTCCAGGCAAACGTGCTCCAAGGATTGCAGCAGCAGGGTTGCAGCAAGCCCTGGCTGCAGAGTTAGAGGTCTGTCATCTGCTGCAGCCCTTTACCTGCTGCAGAATTATCTTCTGTTGCCATGGGGGGACGATAGGCTCCGTCCAGGCGAGAGGCTGCACGTGGTGCCTGTCACTGGGCCTGACACAGCTGCCACTGGGGTCCTTTGCAGCATCAGGAGCCTGCATGGAAAAAGGACACTGCTAGTACAGCTGGCAGCCATCACCCTTGCCCTGTGGTGTCATGTGTGGAACATGGTAGGAAACTGCTCGAGTCAGGTGGCGTTAAAACACCATAAAAATGCATTCAGGCTCTGCATTTTCTACATTTTGATAGAAACACAGCCCAGTACTGGAAGAAGACTGTTGACTGCATAGCAAGGGAAGTGTAACTCCAGCCCAGCAGCTGCTGTCCCCATGGCTGGGTGGGCATGGCAGCCAAGACAAGTTTCTCACCACACTCACTGCTGTCGGACCTGGCACCACACACTGGAGCTTCATAGTTTCATGTGTTCAGTGACAAAGAACTGTAACGTTGAAGTGGATCTACACCAAGAGCAACCAATAATGGAAAACAAATTGAGGGGCAGGATGGTTTCCCTTTTTAAGACAAGCATACCTGCATTTACAGTGGGCCACACGGTCATCAGACTGGTGTGTAGCCCTGTCCCATCTGAGAAGGAGCAGAAAAGACTAGATCAGCTTTTATGATACGTCCACGAGTAATTCACAAGCCAGATGCTTCCAGATCTGCTGCCTTTTGGGAAATGGAGGAGAACAGCAGTTGAAACAACCTCTTGACACCTCAGACAGCCTGAGCCTGTAGCATGACCCATAACTGGGGATGCCAGCTGTCCAGAAACCGCCTGCCCTTCTTTGTTTTCTGGCTCAAAGCTTGCTTCCTGAGGTATTTCTTGTGATAAGACTGTAGGAGATGAGTGGTGGGTGCTGCCCTGTGGCAATCAACATCACTATCTGGACAATTTTGCATTTGAAAGCATTTCTTTGGAGCTGTTTGCCTTCGGCCCAAGAGTCAAGAGAATGCTCAGTACTATTTACGGAACTGTTTACTGGACTGTTTACTGGCAGAAGACACCTGCTAACACCAGCAAGTGCACATCCCACAGGACTAGAGGCCTTGTAGGCAGTATAATATGGTGCAGGATATACAACAGTGAAAAGTTCACTCTTTGCCCACCTGTGCAGTACTACAGCAAAAAGCGACACTTTGCAGCTTCAGCTCCTGTGGTCTATTTCCTTACCAGTTTGGCTGCTTTCACTTCAAAGCTCTGGAGATTTCTTTTCACCTTCTGGCAGAGGCTTCAGTTACCATATAAAGCTTTGACTTCTTTAATTGCATTGGCCTACTTTTTACAGCCTAACCAGAGAGGTAAAAGGGCATTTTGCAGAGCATACCTTAGGATGAAAGGTCAGCATGGTAAGTCAACAGTAAAATTCCTATAAATGTCAGTGGGAACAGAAGGATGCCAATGGGAATTGCTTTTTCAAATCCACTGATGGGCACCTATAAAGCTCTGTAGAAAGAATGACAACTACACAGTAGCTAAGTGCAGCCAGGAGGATCAGTCACAGACAGCTCAGTCAAACTATTACAGCAGGAAAGAACACCTCTGCTTTTGATGGGAGAGAAAAGCAGGTACCTATTATCGCATTCTGTGAGCTTAAAACGAGTGACAAAGAATGCCCGAGCAAGGACTTTAGGTACCCTACTATCAGTCAAACTTATAATCAGATAAAATGGCGTCCTCAAGCAATTTACAGTAGGAAATGCTCACATAAGCAGCAAGGCCCTGCAGCTCCATCCCCTGCCCGACACATTTACATCTCCTCCAAAGCTGTCAATTGCTTCATCTGGAATAAAGCAAGCAATTCCAGACAGACTGGTGTTAGCTGTTAACCCATTTCTGACTTTAAACCTTTCTGTTATACTACGTAAATTCAAAGAGACAGCTTAAGGTCAAGGAACAAAGATGCTGAGAGGGTCTTTAGAGTCTCACTCCCATTATTTTCAGTGAAAGTCAGACACTAAATATCCCTAAAATACAAATCTTGGTCTATTTCAAACTGTGCACATTAAAACAAGGAATGAGAGGTGTCACTGTGAGTGGGACGAGGGCACAAAGCAGGGTTAAGGTATACTGTCTTTGATTTCGTCGTGTAGGATGAATTTCTAGAAAATACATCAGTGGCACTTTTGGCTGGTTGAGATCACCTCCCAAATGAAGCTGAGCGTGCCCCATTGCTGCAAGTATTAAAAATACCCAAGAGAGAGCAGTAAGTATCAGAAATGAGTGCACCTTACAGCTAGGACAGAAGGCTCCCTCTGCCACTGACATACACTGCAATAAAACTGGCTCAACGTGAGGCCAGTATCTCCATACCTGTGTTGTTCTTCTGTCAGGCTGCTGTCCTACATGTTAACAGAAGTGGGAAGGGCATTACTTATGGCCCCAGAGGCCTAATTGCCTCAATTCAGGGCAGAATTCTCAATTCAGGCCAAATACATGTTATGGAAAACCCCAAATGTATGTTTATATGTGGTCACGTTTTTTTTTTGTTTTTTTTTTGAGGGGGATAAAAGGAACAGAAGACCGCACAAAGTCTGGAATGATAATGGAAGAGCAAGCAGCCTCATGTGGAGGATTCCTCTTCTGCCACTGATAAGAGAAGCTCAAAATAAGATCGTGCCATTCTCTGTACAGAGAACAGTGCCAATGGTTCACTATTATGTAAATAATATGCTAAAAACTGGCTTTCTGAAGAGCAAAATGGAGCAAAAATACATCTGAGCAGCTCCAGGCCTTGGCGAAGTTTCATTATACAATAACTGTATGTCTTGCCATTCCGCTAGGTTAATCCACAGGAAACACATCCTCTGGGATTTTCAGCTTCTTTGGATCGTTAGCACTCAGTAAATGAAAATAGAGATTATTTAATACTATCATTACTGTCTTCCCTAACTAACAACCTATTTCTCTGGTGGCTTCCCAGCACAGCAAACACACATTGCCTTTTTAATGTGTTCTACCCTCACCTCATGTTTGGAAGGTCTTCAAATTCAGTGCCCCTGTCCAAAGCTCCTGTCAGGGCTGCTTCTCAGCAGAGCAGGGCTGCTCAGCCATGAAACAAGAGTTACCATAAGCAGCAGCTTACCCAGGGCAGCAAATCGAGAGTTAGGAATAACCTGGTCTGAATGCCAAACCTCATTAACTCCTTCTGAACACACCCGAGCAAACCCTCATTCCAGCTCTAATGAGGTGTCCTGCTGGACAACCAAGGTTATGTGAGCAGTGTACACACGTTTGTGATGGTCTGTGTTGGTGTTGTGGCCAAAGGCACCAGTTCCCCAGCAGTGGGTGATGGATTGTTCTGTGGGCTCCTGTGCTGGTTAGACACAATGAGGTAGCAAGGAGCCAAGTACACTGACTCGTTGCCTTGGGCATAACCTTGACCAAAAGCATTAGAAGGATTTTCTTTATGGAAGTTCTTTGGCTACAACTCTGGAACCACAGGGTCCTGAGCCTGTGCAGGGCTTTGCTCATCACACAACATCACACTGGTTTCTTTTGACTGCATTTGCCTTGGAAGTATCAGGCATGTCTCCCCAGTGCCTTGCAGTGAGTTCTCCTGCCCTATCTCTGCCTCTTCAGAAGTAAGGGATCACTAAAATACACCCTCTGCTCCATGCTCTGCTCCCTGTGAGGCCTCCCATACTGTTCCCTGCATCTTTCATAAAGGCACAAACAAGTGCAAGCACTCTAACTATGGCAGGTTGTCACAGACACCTGTATAAATCCAAGGTAGCTCCAAGGAGCATCCCAAGGGTTCTGTCCTGTTCCGCGTAACCACCAGGCAGGGAAATTCTCAACGATCCGAACCAATCTCATTCAGAAGCACTGTGGGACCTGAGTTACATACTGAAATTTTTCATTGCGAGTAACAAGCATTGGGAGCACAAAGGCTCTAATGAGATGGGTTTAATTGTCCATTTTATTACTCTTGTATCTATTTCACTAAGTCCTAGTGCTGTTCTTAATGCTGTTTGAACCTTGAAACACAACAGTTCCCACTGCTCAGACTTTATTCCCCCGTCCTTAGGGCACTTAAACACCCCTCTATCATGTTCAGGATCTAAGTCCACCTTTCAAGCATCAGTGACATTTTAAAAGTCTGCATTCACCTTGGCTACCAGATATCACCTAACTCCGTGAGCATTTAGATTCCCAGATCTCCACAGGCTGCTGCTAGAAGTGAACAAAGCTGAAGAACAGGATGAAAAGAGTGCAGGAGCAGTGTAAGCTCTGCCATCAGCTTGCCACCCAGCCTGCAGCAAATCATAAATCTTAACATCAGGAAAACAGACTCTAAACGCAACCTCTGCATGCGTGAAGTTGAATAAGTCAACTTCAGTTACTGCAGGTCAGCATCTCCAGCTGAAATATGAGAATGATGCTTGGAAGCTTTGCAAACTGCTTGGAAGCTTCTCCAGAAAGGAGATCTTCGGCGTGACAAGAACTGCACGAATGCAAGAGGCTGCTGCTGTCATCACAGCTGTGGTCCCTGCAGCAGAGACCCAGCTTGCTAAATTGTGAGGGAAGAAGAAGAAGGGAAAGAAGAGAAGCAAAGATATTCTCTCCAGAGAGAGAAAGAAATGGAGGGAGAGTAACCTGCCAACACCTGTGATAATGAGCAGACAGTCCTCATATCTCAGCCCTTCACAACTTGGTCCGGCCCCGCTCTGCAGCTGAAGCAGGCCAGCATCTCTAAACCCCAAAAGGAACACAAGGTGCATCAGGCTGTAGATCTTCCCTTCTCACCCTCCTATACCTTCCACAGATTCAATTCTCAGAGATCTGTACTTTCTGGAATGAGCTTCTCTGAAAACAGAGGATAAGTTGGAGGAAAGTTTGTTCATCAGGTGCTATGTCTTCAGGACCAGACAGCCAGTAAGTTCAGCAGGGTTCTCTTTCTTCCTCTGCTTGGAAAAAGCAAACAGACAAAAAAACCCCACAATTCTACTCCTTTCTACAGAATTCTACTCCCTTTGAGGAGAGGTGCCAAGGTTCAACTTAGTGAAACACAGCAATTTAAACCACTGTCTAAAGCAGACTTTGTTACCACCCTGCAGGGACAAGCAGGCACACCAGGAGCCACAGAACCGTGCTCTAACCCTCAGCAGTGACTGATTCAGAAAGCAGATTTGATTTTGACCTCCCTTGGTTCTACTCGGAAAACAACAGCATGAGCCCCAGAAGGACCACGAGTGCAGTCTGTGCTTTCAGCCCATTTGGAGCAGCTGGGCAGGGACTTCTCCCTTTTCCTGTGCACAGCAAAGAGGGGATATTGCGCTTGAGCTGAGGTGGGGGCTCTCGCTCTGCTGCCGTGCCATGGCAGGAATCATGCTGACCCTTTTCGTGTGAAGAGTGGCTTCCTTGTCATAAACACCCCGCTGCTCAGCAGCTCCTGCCTGGCCTGCCCTCCCCTCCTCTAGTTGTCACCCCACACACTGCTTTCCCACTGCAGCAGGAAGCAGCCCGGGCTGCTCACCAACCTCCTTCACAGGCAGCTGCGGCCTTCACTTCGCCAACCTCGCTCCATGCCGAGAAGCTCATAATCCCCCTGAGAAACGCAAATCCCTGCTGCAGGTCACCTCCCACAAGGCAGCAAGGATTTCTGGTACTCCAGAGCCTGCGTTTCCCAAGCTGGGAGATGGGACAGCCATCTGGCAAGGCAGCCCTCTCCTCCAGGAGGAGACCGGCCCGCCCGGCCAGGTGCGCTAGCTCCACCAGCAAACAGTGTCACACGTCAGCAATAAACAAGGCTGCATAGCAACTGCTTCTCCGAAGAAATCTGGAGGAATAACTCCTGCCTGCAGGGCTGGCAGGCAGCTCCCCAGGGGCTGCAGCAGCAGCAAGAACCCCAGGGAGCTCAACAGCACCCAAACCACAGCGCACGAACAAATAGCAAAGCATCACTGGCAACTCATAAAAGGAAGAGGAAGTTTTCCACCCCCTTTGCCACAGGATAAAGAATTTGACAACTGCTTTGCACGGATCAGCAGCGTGAGCTCGGAACCCTTCTTGTTTGGATTGGTGTAAATCCATGCCGGTCCTACAGAAAGCATCCTATTCAGGCAAGATTACCAACAGAGGAAAAATAATTCCTCTTAAGTGTCCCTCTCTGATGCAGCACAGCCACACTTACTGCCATCTCCACTAAACAAGAATTTTTCACCACCCTCACTGCAAATACTCTATACCTCTCTGCTACGGATAACTACGTGAAGTTGAGCAGACGCTTGGTTTTACTACTGCACGTTTTGTTCTCGCTGTGCTTACTCAAAAGCAATTTTTCAAACATGAAAATAATGGCTTTTCCATCGTTTCTGCATCAGGTTTTGGGGTGTTCCATAACAAAGTCACCACTGGCTGTTTTTATAAATGCACACACAAGAAGAGAAATTTTGAGCAGAGGTGCAACGCTGTTCTCTGCTGACGACAAGGAACAGAAGCTCATTCTGTCTGTGCCATGATTTGGATGGAGAACATCCACAGGAATGCTCTGAGAAGAAGGAATTCATCCTCCAAGCATTGAATCCTGAGCCCCTGTGCAGCCTGCAAGCCAACAGAGAGGCGCCATTTTTAGCTAGAAAAATGTGCAGTACATTAACTCCTACACGAAAACAAATAGAAAACAAACATCAGCAATCCCTTCCCAGTCACCCTGTAGTGACGTGGGGAAATGGCTGACACCTCACACAGCAAAGCAGCATCCAAGCCAACGGGAAGCACCCTCCCGCCACTGCTGAGCCACCTCATCAGCAACAGCAGTGTAGGAGTCCTGGATTCAGCCTTACAATGAGTCAAATTTCAACCTCCCAAGTCTCTCAGCTTCTCCAAGGCCGAGTAATTGGGTCCATGAGAAAATAACAACGCTATACATCACAGGATGGCAGAAAATTGGCCAACTGCAGCACGTGGGTGTCCAAGTGTGACATTACCTGCATGAAACAGGAGAATTCTCAAAAAAAGTTTTTCCTCTTTGCTACAAACAAGCAGCAGAGGACTGCCTCAGGCTCCAGCACTGCTCTATGCTGTTAGAGATGATAGGAAAATTCTGCTGCAGGCTGCAGGCAAGACTTAATCTCCTGCAGCTCTTGCCTGTAAAAACAGCATAGCAGAAATACTGCTTGTTCAACTCTCTCCTTGTTTTCTTCTCAGATAATAAACCCTTCAGGCCAAGGAACTCTCTTTCTACAAGCACGTGTCATCTAATGGAGCCATTGGTTAGGGATAATTCCATAACGTGGCAGTGGCACTGCCTCTTCAAAGGATGTTCCCTGGTATGGTGTTCAATCTGTTCCCTTTAATTAAGCTGAGTAACAAGCTACCAGCTCAGCTCTAGCACAAAGTGTAAGCTGCTGGGTGTCTCAAATGAGCAACTGTACAGGGAAGCAACATTAGGAGAGCTGAAAAGCGTGATCCTCATTAAACCACCAACATAACGACCAAAGTTGAGCAAAGATTGTCAGCTGGTCAAATTGAGACCACCTGGGAGTATCCAGCATCCAGTCTCCAGCCTGGAGTACTGGCACACCTTGCCCTTCTGCTGGTGAGGCAGATTCAACAGCCCACACGCTTAACCTGAAAAACAGGGAGCCAAAGTTTTATTTCATTCTTACTAAAATGGAAGAAAAAATTGTTGCTATCAGAGGAGAAAGCAGTACCTTCGCTCCTCAGCCTCACATCATCCCACTTCATCTTGGGCAGCATCACCCCTGCAGCCACATTATGTCACTGCAGACCCTTAATGACACAATGCATTACACAGGGAAGGAGCAGCGTCCTGTGCACACAGACAGCCTAGAAATGAACCTGGTTGCAACACCATTCCTTGAGGCATCCCTCCCAGTAGGTTAGCAAAACTACTTGCCATGAAATCCCTACACATGAAGCGCAGCCTCTTCATTTTAACAAATACATTTTGGATGTATTTGGCTAAACCTCCACCCTCCCTGCTTTGACCAGCAACCTGCTCTCAGGCTGCGTTTCCCTACAGCAGCAGGGAAAACTTGGGGCTAAGCAGGGCTTTTCCCCTGTCCAGAACAGGGATGGAAATGATGCCATCTTACACACTTGTAACCTGAAACCTACTCAGTTACCCCTCCTGACATCTTTTCTTTCACATGGCATACTTGCTGGGCAGCACAACCCTTCGCAGCAGCCTCACAGCACACATGCAGCTTCTTATTTTGTTCTCAGGAACCGCTGCTGGGTTGGGAACCCTCGAGCTTCCCCAATGGCAACCTCATTTGTGCACTGGGCAAGGGCAACCACAACTCTGTGCGGCATTTGAGCCTACAGGGAAAAAGACCCAAGCACGCAGCTGGTATGGAGCCAGCAGGTTCATGCAGACCTTCTGGTTATGTGACCGATGAGCAGAAGCAGGTTATTAATTTAGCACTGAAGGTGCCAATGAAGCTTTGCAGGCTGGGAGGAAACAGATGAGCTTCACTAACAAATACAAGCTGGGTTCCGAGCCAACGGTAAAAATTGATGTGAGCTGAAATACCAACATTGGGGAAAAAAAATATATATGAGTGGGCATGAAGGCTTTTTATTTTTTACATGTTTGTTTCTTAATCAATCCTGGATTCCTCACGGAGAAAAAAAAACAGGCAGAAAACAAGATAAATAGAGATACTGCTGCACCTGCCTTTCTCCATCTGCCTCTGCTTTGCCCAGCCTTTGGACAAGACCTCCCTGGCTTTTCCTTATCAATTAGACTCCATCCACAAATCAGCAGGGCCCTGAGGGCTTTGAGAGGGCCACTGTCTTCTGCTTCCTTCCCCCCACCAAGTGGTGTCACAGAGAATAAATCTAATAATCCAAAGAACGACAAGAGAGGTGAGTGGGGGAGGCACCTCCGTGCCAAGCAGTTAGAAGCCAGTAATACACAAAACACACCATATATTGGCATCCATGCCCATAGGAGGGAGTTGGAACTGGCTGGTCTTTAAGGTCCCTTCCACCCCAAGCATTCTGTGATTCTTTGATTGTGATGTGATTGTGAAATTGATGCAATGGGTGAAAAAGTGCTTGTTTCAACCGTTTTAGAACTGAACATTTGATATTTTTCTTAAATTACCCTCATCCAATTGTAAAGCAGTGTGCATTCAGAGCAATCCCAATTCCAAGGGGTGAATCCCTACCTGAGCACAGAGCTGACCTGCAGGCACCCTCTGGTGACTCAGGGCACCGCACACCCCGTGCTTCCCAACCTAATTCATTTAGGATCAAATGGTCCTCAGCTAAGCCTGCTTGGTTCCCTATGTTGCTAATCTAGTTAACTGCGTAGTGGCTAATTGCAGGCTTTAACTCACTGCCAAACGTGGCAAGTCGCCATCTGTTCACTCCGGCAACCTGAAAAGTCAGCAGCCACGCGAAGCTGAGCCTCAGCTGTGGATGCAGAGAAACCAGCTGCTGGCACCTGCTATCCAGCACAAGTTGCATTGCATTTACTTGATCATAATAGAATGGTTTTCATGTAACACGAGGAAAAAAGAATAAATAAATCTGCACATCCTTAACACAAAGTCCGGGGAGTAACGGACACGGGAAAAACATGACTTTCCTATACGTCCAGCTATCACGCAGCCACTTCAAAAGCAGGGCATGTGAGACAGTGTGCTTACATGGTGTGGTCAAAGCCCTCTCCCCAGCTTTGCCAGAATTTAGCCCTAATTGTTTAGAAAGCCAAACAGCTCCTACAGCTTTCACTCCACACTGTGTGTACCGGCCTGCTGGAGGCAGGAGGTGGGCAAAGCCCAGCCAGCTTCAACAGTGCCACCCCCCCAGCCTCTACTACAGACCAACACACAGTGCCAGCAGAAAATGATCTAATAAATAAAAGAATTGCTGCAGCTATTGAAAAATCCATGCAATGATGGTGGCAAATCTATACAGTGAAGGCGGCTGAGACTTGAACTGAAGATGCATAGAGAAGTCAGGCCTGAAACTTATTCTACCTGCCATCAGCTTTGAGAGGTCCTGAAAAACACTTCCAACTTGCATCGATCCCTGGTAAGAGCTTGGCAGGGAGCATACTGCAAGCTGGAAGATAACCCAAACCTGCAGGCAGGTAACAGCCTGCCTCAAACAGATGGGGAGTCTTCTTCCAAACTCTCCCACATTGAAGAACATTATTACAACAAACAGAGATGAAGAGCTCAATTTCCTTGCTAATGGCTTTCTACTCAATTCTCCTGCAGCTCCAGAAATTAGCTGCCTGAGCACCAAGGGAAGGAAAAGTAGGCACGGGAAGGTGGATTTTTCTCAAAGAGCTACAAAGCTGAATATTTACAGAGCCCTGCAAAGTCATGGAGAAGACTGCAGTGGTAGATGAATAAGTTCCCTGTTTTACTCTCACAAACTCTGTGCCTACAGTGGAGAAGGCTCTGCGTGGCTTTGTAGGAAGTAGAAATAGCAGAAATCAGTGGGCTGAGCCTGACCCCACTGAAAGCAAGCGGCTGCAGTGCATAGCCCATGGATGCTTTGAGAAACTACTCTTCTGAAATGCATTATCCCTGTCAGTCCTGGGTGGAAAATTATTTCCGGCCACCAGCCCACAGCAAAGAATAATGATGGGTGAAAAAAGGCTGTGCTATCATTTTCCATGAGATGCCAGAAATGAGGTATGGGGGATTGCTGGTGGGAATGCTGTGAGGTGGCAGCACAGAGGGAACAGCTCATTTAGCAGCCAGCCCTTCTCCGCCACCTTCTCCGCTGTGCACAAGGCCTTCAGCACAAAGCAGAGCTCATTCACAGCAAAGAGTAACCAGTGAGCCTATTGAAATGCCATAAATCCTACGTTGGCAGAGCTCGAAGCGATTCCAGCCTCCACGCAAAATTAGGCCTTATGGCTGCGCCTAAAGGTGGGCAGGTAACTGAAAAATGAGGACATTTAGAAGAGACCCTGTGAGCACCAAGAAAGGAGAGCTTCAGGGGCAGGAAGAAAAACTCACATGCAACCAGTGCCTGGGTACAGGTGACCGCCAACCCACTGTGGATCCCACTGCTCCACTGCAGCAGCTGCTAACGAAGCAAATCTTTCTTCCTACTCCCTCACATGGTGTCATTCCACTCCTCATCTGAGTGAGAGCAAGAATGTCCAGAGGTGTCCCATTATCTTAATGCAAAGCCAGGACTTTATCGTTCTTCTCAAATATAAAGAAAAACATCACCCAGGTAACATTTCCTGAGACTTCAGCAAGGTATGTTTTCAGGCTGGACGTTAGAAAATACTACTTCTTTGAAACAGTGGTCAGGAACTGGAATGGGCTGCCCAGGGAGGTGGTGGAGTCACCGACCCTGGAGGTGTTCAAGGAATGTTTGGACCTTGTGTTGAGAGACATGGTTTAGTGAGAACTGTTGGTGATGGGTGGATGGTTGGAATGGGTGATGCTGTGGGTCTTTTCCAACCTTGGTGATTCTATACAAGACCTGCTCCAGAGGCAGCATAAGGGATGAGTGAAAGTTGAGATTCCTACATGGGATAGAATTGTGCTCTGGGGCATCAGGTGATGCTCCTTATGAATAAGGGCACTTCCTTCTACCAACCTTGATGGTGTTTGAGCAGTAATTGAATGACATTGGAGGTTTGCACTCTGCCTAGGAGCATCAAGCTAGGCATCCAGACAAAGATACGCCCTTGAAACCTGTGTATAATGACAAGGTTACATCTGTGCCAGGCTCCTCTGGACACTCAGGCATGAGCACGTCCCTCTCTACAGCTACCAAAGAGCTCTGAGTCTGTGGGGCAAAGGCTTACCATGAAATTACCATCACCCCTAGGATGGACGGATCCTGGCTACTCAAGTCTTTTGCGTATGTGTTTGTCTGTGTTTTAAACCATAGGAGCTATAGGAAACCACAAGAGGAGATAACAGTTTGGGTCTTAACTCATTCCCATCAGTACTGATAGCAAAACTGTAATTAATTTTAAATGCCAAGGGGAACAACCTCCAGAGCACAGCCTACACCGTGGAACCAGGCTTCTTCATGCAGTCTGTCATCTGCGCGTTTTTAAAACAATGCAAAAAAAGTCTTTGATAAAAAGATTTTTTTCTCCAAACACATCCATGAGCTGTGATGTTTCATTTTTCCACAGAACAGGTGAAGAAAGGATCAAAACAATCGTCAGCTGAACAGTAGTTGAGATGCTTGAAAACACTTGGCAAAGCCATGCAACCATCTGAAACAAGCAGCTCCCATTCTGTCAGATGCTTGCCTTGTTTGATATTCACTTAAAAAATGATAATCTGGCTAATATTTGTAATACTTTTGTGTCTAACCTTGTAGGATCTTCCCAGTGCAGCAAAGGAATGCCACGCCACGGTCTCCCTGGTACCCACAGCAGCCCTAAGGAGAGCTGCAGAGGAGCTGGGGAGGGGCACAGCACGCACCACACTTGTGCACGTTCCTGGCACAGCATTCAGCAGCAGAGCCTTGCCCGGGAGAGACCATCCTGTGCCACCAGTTCAGCCAGCAAAGGAGAAAACACAGAGGCTAGCTGCAGGGATACAAAGCCTGGTACACCAGGCATTTAAAGCAGGTCCAGCTGCACGTGACTCAGTAAAACCACAGATCTGTTCCTTGGACAGACCCAGCCACCCACCTCACACCGCTCTCACTTCAGCTCCCAGCTGAGTGGTCTCCCTGGTGTGCAAAGAAGTTTCTTTGCGGATGAGAGTGAGACTGCTTTCTAAGAAGTGTAAAACCTCACGTAGCCCTTGCACATAAAGCCCTTCGCTCCAGAGCCATTGGTCCATCCTACAGGAGGCAGGGAAGGAGCTCACATGGATTTAATCTGTTTGTGTTTGCATGCATTCTGCCAGGAATAACAAAGGCTGTTGTAGTTGTGTCTTCTCAAGGGATCCTTTAAAAAATTTTATTGCCACTATAACTCCAGTAAACACGCACAAGTAAAATCTACTCCCATGCAGCCAGCCAAGGAATTCGAGTTCCTTTGGCAAAGGGCACCAACCACAAAATAAACAAAATGCTTGCTGCAAGAACGACAAGAAGGGAGACCTACCTTCACCTTTGTTTTTGTTTACATGCTTCCATTAGTACCCGGGGAAGTTTAACTCTAAGACGCCAGGTCCCCAGCCCCAAGTCCGCAGGTCTCAGCACGCCTCTGGCAATCAATCCACCTCCCCACAACTTCTCCTCAGCAATTCAGTCCTGATGCACTGAACTGTCACTGCTCACTAAGACATTAGACCTGATGACACCTAAGCAGATTCATTAATGTATTAGGAGAATACAATCTGATTGGCTCCTTTTTTTAGGCGTTCGGCAAGCAGCATGCAAACGGACCTGGAGGATGAGGCTCTCAGGGGAGGGAGGGCAGCTTGCCAGTGTTCTTGCTTAAATTGAGGGAAATAAAGCAGCAGCTCTCCCACAGTCACTCTGGAATCTGCAGCCTACTGCTTGCTTCAAGACAGCAGAAATCAAAGCGTGGGATCAGCCTCCTGAGCCTTCCAGAGACACAGTGTATTTCCCACATATATCGTGCATCTTTAAGTGCTGTTCTACTGACACGGTACTAGCCACGGCCAAACCAAATCTCAACCACCAAACTGCCCCCCTTGCACTTAGAGACAAACCACCGCTAGATTAACTGAACACGTTGCAATTATAATACACCTGACTTTTGCAGGCAATTTGTCCATAGTACTTTCACCATGGGCTACAACCTCATTAGACCTCATTGAATTAAGCAGAACCAGACTGGAAAGATGCTTGGAGAAGAGTCCTGAAGCTCAACAGGAAAGAGGATGAGCAAATCACACTCTTCCAGGTGACACTACCACATCAAGAATTTGGTAAGACATTCTGTGTGCAACTACAAAACATGCCATCTACCACAACACAGATCCTCCCCAGTAATATCACAATGTGATCACATCTTGTATTCATAAAGACATAAGCCAACATTTCTCCAATCCACTCAGCTCACCCCATTGGTTTTTCATCATAAGACATTCATTAAGCCTGAAGGTCTGGACAAAGCAGTGATTTGCTGCAGAATAGCGCATATCAGCACCAGGGTTTTGTGAGCATCTCTTACTAAATAGATAGTCACTCAGGGCTCTGTCATTGATCAAACAACACTGAAGGTGACATTGCTTTTCTATGTCCATGGCCTCCGGAAGGTTCTACGCTTGCCCACCAGCAGCCCAACCCTTGTTTCACCCAACCAGAACACTGTACTTATCTCTCCTGAGGAACAGTTTGGATGAACACAAACCATACTGTGCTGGAAAGCAGCAAAGGAAGAAAGCAGCAACAGCTTTCAGCCCATTATTGCATTACTTGGGTTTTAGCTGGATGCAATAGGAAAGTTATATGATGGCAGACTAGGACCTGAGTAGGAGGCACTATGACCATATGACTAAACCACTGTGTTTTGGGGAAGCAAGTGGGAGAAGAGAAGAGAAAGAAGCAGCACACTGCAGTGGTTTGCCTGCTTGCCACAATCCCCATCACATCTAACGTACTGGCAATGTCTTCCCACCAACTGCCAAAAATTCATGCTCTTACGTGGCACTGAATAGTTAAATATTTCTGCACATCACTCCCCTACCCCTCCCCTCCTCTTTCCAAGCAAGAATCAATGCCTTATCCTGCTGCACGTCTGGCCATTACTTCCTGGGGTTTTTTTATGTTGTTGTTTTTTTTTTT
>PPHD01006461.1:1174-11174 GCA_002909625.1 Bambusicola thoracicus
AAAAAAAAAAAAAACAACCTAAAAAAAGCTAAACACATATACCAGTTAAAAATTCTATGTTTATACGCTGTAACTGTATTTGTAAGAGACCATATATATCTTTGGTTTTAATGTGATTTGCTTGCCATGCAGCACAAAGTGAGTGCTCTTTACAGAAAACCACAACAAATGAAACCGAGTAAAATTTTTAGAAATCCATTAGTAGGCTACGTGTGCCTATGTATGCTTGAGTACTGACTGCATATATTGGATCCTGCTGGTAATCTTCTCACCTGCTAATGAGATCTTCTGTGCTGATTTACACCTGTGTCACACTGATCCTCATTTTCTGAGAAGTTAGACCATGTTCATGGTTTGAATATAACATACTACCTTGTGCCATACTTGTTTTCCATGGAAAGTAAGAGTACAGATTGAGGGAGCCTAGCACAGGCATAAATGTTAAATCTTGTGCATGTATTGCACTAGAGGATGTATAGCATTTGTATTTGAAACCATACTTCAAAAAACTCTCCCAAACTCCATTATGATGTTAGTTCTACAGCAAACTATTGAAAACTTATCAAAATCAGGAGTACTAGTTCTACAGAGACTTATGATGCTATTGGTAATAGCCAGCATTCAGGAAGCCCATGTCCACAGTGGAAGGCTTGATCTTGATGACCAAATGCTCTTGACCCTCTGTGGGAAGAAATAACATCTTCAATTTGGTTTGCAACTGGTAGCAGAAAATAATGCTATCTATGCTGCTAAATAGTGAATGTTACGAAAGGTAGTATACAGCCCATCCTCATCTGCATTTCACCTATCATATTTTTCTATTAAAGTATGGTAGAAGGAGGGAGAACAGGATGCTAAATTTTTGATTCAATATTTGTTTCAAATATTACAGCTACTGATCTTAAAAATGATTGTCACAGACTGACCAACTCCCCTTAAGTGAATTGGAGTCCAGTCTTGAAATGGAATAGACCTAAACAAGAGCACCTGAAAGCAACAGAATGCAAGTGGCAGAAGGTACTACCAAAACCTTCATAGATATCTGCTATCTGAGATAGAAATATTTGAAAAAGTAGGGGAGATCTGGTCTCCTGAAGAGGGTTTGAGTTACATTTTCTCAAACGTTGGCCTGATTATTAGCAGCTTCTTTTGCAGAATTTGCAGGGAAGGCACAAACTATAGAGCCATTGCTGGTAGGTTTCACCACTGTGCAAAAGTGAAATAAAGATCCAATAAAGGAGCATAACTCCTGCCGAGTATTTAGCACCATCTAGTCCTGCAGAAATTAGATAAAAGGGCTTTCCAAATGTCTGTCATTACCTCTATTTGTATTTAGCCTGATTTCAGTATTTGATAGATATTGAAGAGGGAACTTGAAGTAATCTCACTGCTGACATTTCACATTAATTTGTCAAAATAAAACAGGTCTCTTGGTTTTTGTCAACCTCCCTTGTGAGTATTGTGCATTTTGGTTTTTTGCTATGTGAGATGCTATCAGAAAATATACATTTCAGATGTCACCACATTTAGTTCCTCTTTCAAACCTTCTAAACCTTTAGGAGGGTTCTTTGTAAGTTAGAGTGTCTGAAGCACTTTGCACCTTTTGGAGAAGAGATTAACTGCTGTTGATTTAAGTTTTCCTTGATCAAATCAAAATTTGTGTGAAATTTATAATTTCTTTTCCATAAAACTTGTGTGATTAATTTTTCTTTAAGAATCAGTAATCTCATGAGTATCAGAATCAGAAAGGAGTGCTTTTGTCTACAAAGTCATAGACACCTTTAAGAATTTTCAGAGGAACTTCCAAACTTCCCATAGAATTTCAGGGAAAGGAGCTATTGGAAAATGTGCTCACTACACGCTCCAGATGAGAATTTAGTTCTGCTGTGTTAGATGCCCTTTTCTTCATTTTAGCATCTGCAAAGTGAAATGCCATCATAATCCTAACCATAATCCCTAGTAATTCAATAGATGGGTGCTTCCAAACTAAATGTCTGTATAATTGAATATGCTTAAAGATAACACTACAAGTATGCTTCACCTAAATTTCTCACCTTGCTACCAAATTTTACCATCTCAGCAAGGCTTTGGTAACACTTGCTTCCACCTGCAAGTAGTTATTTCCAGGTAGTCTTTTTTAGCCCTTTTTAGACTGCTTTTGTGCCTGTCTTAAAGGGAGCTGACTACTCTGTGAAAATCATTTTTAATTTCAGTATCTTTAAATCTTCATCTCTGTGCACAGTAACCCTTGAACCAACCTTAATATTGTTTGAGAATGGATTCACTCCTTTACTCAGCATTCCACCGCTTTATTTATTTATATGCTGAAGACTAGGCTAGGAATTTCATAATATTTCAAAAATAATTGGTAATTCAGTAATAGTCATAAACCTAAAAACTCAGTTTTTCTCACAGAATTGTAAAATTAAATATTTATAATTTTTTATTTTAATTTGACTGATTTTTAAAAATATTTTTTCACATATATATTTATATTTGTGCAAGCATAGAAATATATTTATGTATTGTGTTTAAACAAAACTAGGAAAGTACCTTAAGAACGTATTTAAAACAGAGGTGCATACTTTCATTCAAATTATGCACACATAACCAAAAATGTTATTGTATTTGAGATCAATCATGGAAATTGTCTTTGTCAATCAACATGTTTAATGTCAGTAAAGACGACTGAAACAAATGCATACTACTTCCATTTGGAATAAGCAAAGATGACACCTGCAATCAGTTGTGGTGTATCAATTGACACTGGTAATCTGTCAGGCTGAGGTAACTCAATAGTGCTTAAGTATACAACTTTTCATTCATTATATGGTGTTCTCGGATACTTTTAAATTTGTGTATCTATATATCATCTTTTCATGGATTTAACCTTAGATCTATTTATTTTTTAACTATATGTACATTCACAAAGATGATAAAAAAGTTTTAAGAACTACAAAACTATGGTGTTTATTCTACATGTTAAATACCTATCACTGAGGCAACTGTGTAATATTCCAGGTTTTTCAGTGCTTTCTAGTAGTAACAACTTTAAAAAAATATGAATATATCTGTTTATGAATAATTTTTATGCCCTCTATTGCATTAGTATTTCCTATTTGGTAATCTGCTGTATCATCCTTCAGAAAAGATTTTTCACCCTCCTGAGACCTAAAACCAGAAAGCTTTAGTTCTGCACTAATAAAAGTTTTCCTATACCAAAACTTGTTCATTGCTTTCAAGTCTAGTATTCATGACTACATAGGATTAGAATGTGGAATTTGCTACTGTCTATTTGGGCAGTCCTCTGAGAACACTATCAGTTAGTCATGCTAAATGTAGCATCAAACATAAAAATGCTACACAAAACTCACATATAGGAAAGACAGAGATAGATACAGGATAGTTGAGGTTGGAAAGAAACTCTGAATATAATTGGTCCAGGTGCTCTGCTCAAGCAAGAATATCTACAGTCAGTTAGTTGCCCAGGACCACGTCCAGTCATTTTTTAAATATTTCCGAGGAGGACCACTCCACAAACTCTTTGGTACATTTGTGCCAGTGTTCAGTCACCCTTACAGTAAATGAGTGCTTCCTGATGTCCACGTGGAGTCTTTTATGTTCCAGCACCACTGGAAAGAGCCTAGCTTCATCTTCTTTCCACCCTCCCTTCTCTTCTCCAGGCTGAACAATCCCATCCCACTCAGCCTTATTCATATGAGAGATTCTCCGGTACCTTGGTCATCTTTGTTGTTGTTTGCATGATTTTCTATGATGCAGATGACTGCAAATGTTAAAAGGAAACTGAATAGTGCTGTGGTTCTCTGAGTACCCAGGTGGCAATTATATCTTAGGCAAACATGCCTTTCCCTCTCTGGTATATGCTTTTTTTCTTAAGCTTCTTCCATGTGCTGTTCAGACACTGCTATTTCTGAAAACATTTGATGAACCAAATCAGGGTGTTTACTTGGAGATATTTTAGGAAGAATAAACAAATAATAAGTAAATAAATAGAATAAATACGCAAACAGGGAGGCTTATTGTCTGACGATCTTCCCAGTCTGGTTCATGGTATGGTCACAGAAACAGTAGTATTTCCATAAATGACCCAAACATTATTTTGTGATTTTGTGTCAAAAGCAAGTTTACTGAAATACCCTCTCGATAAGAGTCAGGAGGAATGCTTGACATCTTGTCAAGCATCTGACACCCCATTAGATCAGCACTGAAAAGCTCACAGAAATACATTCAGCAATCATCATCTTTAACCGTGTTCCAACTACTTGTCCATCCATATGGGACAATATTTTTCCCTACTCAGATAAGCATGAAAGAAAAATCAGTGTTCAGAAAGCAGCAAGAAAACAAAAATGTCTATTTCAGAATAATCTCTCCGCAGTTGGATTGGAAATCATCATCATACATAAAAAGGACTTTCAGTGAGAAATAGCAAGGGCTACACTTTTCAGGCCATTCAGAAGATTCTTTTTCATACTGAGTGAGGAGACCATATTAAGCAGTGTTTCACAGCAGCATTGTTTTTCATAGAAAAAATATCTCAATATCTGTGTTAATTTAGTACAAAAAGTTTGTGAGAATTTGTGCTAAGCAAATTTTCTGTTTTTCTTTTCATATTGTATCTGATAGAGCTGTGTTAAGAGTCCAGGTACCCACAACTAAGCAGAATGGGAGAGGAAAGGAGGTGCAGAGCCTGCAGGAGATTTAGGAGGCTTTAGATTTTAATTTGTATTATTTATGAGAATGTATGGGTCGTTCACACCTCAGAGGCATCTATTTGAGAAGAGACCTCAACTTAAAATTCAGAGCTAGAAGTACTGATAAAATGCTTCACAGACTCAGCTTCAAATCATCACTTTGAGGTATGGTTCTGCCTGAATAGCCAGGCATTGGCCCATGCAATTACGAAAGTACACCTCACTGTGTTTCCAAGAGTCTTTTTTTTCCTCAAAATACATACAGATAAGGTTAACAAGGAGTTAAGCAATGATTTGCAAACAAAATATTTCACAGTTTGCAAGTTAAATATCACAATAGTTTAGGGTTTCCATTAGCTTACTGCACTAAATATTAGTAAATATTTATTTGTTATCAATTATAGTGACTTATATTGACAATATATACTTATTTTAGCTAGGAATTATATTTTCAGTGAAACAATTCCCTTTTCACCAAGGAATACTACATATATTCTGATTGAAAGGAAGACTACACAATCAGTGTGGAATGTTAAATACAGTGGCAATAAACTGAGATATCAAAAATGATAAATTTTTAAATATAACCTAATAGAGCATTAATAGTAAAGTTGAAAAACGTTTTAGTTTTGATCATTTTCAGTGGTGTGGAAGAAGATAAAATTATTTCTGATACAGTGCGCAGAAGAAAAAAATGCTGAAGTGATAAGGGAAAATCACAAGTCACTTTTTCTGATTGTTTTATAGGCAGACGTATAAATATATGCTTCACGCATACAAGCATGTTTGCTTAGATTTAAGTTTTGGTTGGGTTCTTCAAACATATTCTTTCAGAACGAGAGATCACTTTTTGAAGTAAGGTTTTTGTAGGATAATAAAGTTCTTAAATACTTTCACTAGCATGTGTCATAGAAGGATATTTGATCTATAACCATGGAAATTTTGAACACAGTTCCAGAGATATTACCATTTTCTGTATGAAGATAGAAGTCGCTGTTACTTCCATATTGTTATTTAGTGATTGCCTGATTCTTTGAAAAGTATTATAGCAAGCGAACTGATGGCTTCAGAAGTTATTACAATGATCTCAGGCCAGAAAGCTAACCCACAGAAAGAATATCTGAGTGAATTTATTTTTGTAAAATTGAGTTCATATTTACACAATCTCTAGCAGCTGCTGACATAGAAAATTAGTGATAGCAGAGATCCCCTTAATCCAAGAGAAGACAACGAGTTTCAATGGTGAGAGAAAGAAAAATTTATATCAGAAAAAACAGTACATGTTACTGAATCCTTTACCAAATTATCAGGGAACAGAGTAGATTCTTTGTATACCTGCAGTGTACAGTATACTACATTTATTTCTAAATAGTAAACATCAGCTAGAAGAGAAGATGCAGGACAGAAATTATACTTGATGAAATTTCTTGTTCTATGTAGAAGAACAGGTAAAATTGTCTTTCCCAATATAAAAATATTAGTTTGTGATTGTGAGTATCATAATCACACTTTAATCTTCTTGGACATAATTGGTCATTTTTTAAATATTGGCAAGTAACCTTATATTATAATCTATTAAAAGCAAGTTTAGATAACCTTTAGGGATAAATGAAAATCTATGAGATCCTAACAAGTTTTTGCTTTGGAAGAATAAACAGTAAGTGTGCATTAATCTTCAGTTTTATTGTTTTAAACTCTGTCATGTGTTCTTTGAACAAAGGGAAGTTCTGTGTGATAGATTTCAAAAGAACTCAGAAATGAAATCTCAGTGATCAAGTAACTTGGAATTTCTCTCTGTGAGAAAGAAAAGGGAGGGGAAGGGAAGGAAAGGGATTTGGGGAAAAATTGCTACACATGTTGTATATGGATACAGAATCACTGAATCACAGAATTGTAGGGGCTGGAAGGGACTTCCAGAGATCATCTAATTCAACCCCCCTGCAAAGCAGGCCCCCTACAGCAGGTAGCATAGGTAGGTGTCCAGTCAGATCTTGAATATATCCAGAGAAGGAGAATCCACAACTTCCTAGGCAGCCTGTGCCAGTGCTCCATTATCCTTACTGTGAAGAAGTTCCTTTGCATACTGGTGTGGAACTTCCTATACTCCAGTTTATTGACACATATCCATAGCCTAGAAACAAGTACCTAGAAAATGGCTGAGTTTTGAAGAACCTTTATGAGATCCTAGATATTTAAATTCGGAAGAGGTCACAAAAACAAACAAACAAACAAACAAAAACAAACAAACAAACAAACAAAAAATGCCCACAAGATAATTCTAAATTGTTAGAAAATCTCAGATATTTTTAAAAGGTTAGAAAATAAGATTTTTTAAAGTCATTTCATAGTGACTTAGGCATTTGAATATGAGCAAAGTTTAGGAGCAAAACAGCTATGTTTATGCATGTTTTTATTTATTTAGAGGCTCTGTTCTCTCACACCTAAGTACTTCTTATACTATTATATGATATTGACTGGACATATTGTTGACAACTAAGCAACTAAAAGTGAATAATGTTGACATCCTTGTAACTAAACTCACAAATAACTACATTACGATAACAAAAAAGGAGTTTGAAAACATGATTGACTAGCTGACAGAAGAGCTGCTTTTATCACAGAGTTAAGAAAGATGTAAAACAGAAATTCCCAAAGACTACCACCAATATTCTGTCTTAAAATTCCTAAGAAGGAGGACAGAGTTGTCTGTCTTCAAAAGGTGATAATCATTTTGGAAAACCAGTGGCCTGCATTGTGTTTTTTATCCATTTATTGTTAGTTGTTTGTCTTATCTATCTTGCATATCAGAAAATCTTCTGTACTTTTTAAATATTTCTGAAGAAGAGGGTGTCATATTTCAAGTTTAATCTGATTTGACAGAATATCAATCTAATCTTGGATATTTCATGTGAAGGTTTTGCACTTGAATTGTTCTAATATATAAACAATTATGCAGAACCATAGAACTTAACTAGCTCAACTAATTCTAAATAAATTTAATCAACTACTTAAAAATATATTTTGGGGGATAAAATAGCACTGTTATCTAATTTTGTCTTTGGAGGTGAGAAAGATTCAACACTGCTTTTTAGTAGAATGTGAACTATTACATAATACATTTAATAACTATTTTCAAAAATTATCAAAACTAATATACAAATCACAAGCAGAAGCATGGTCCACATGTTGAATCTGGAAGTGAACCATCTTTTATGTTTATTAAATGATAGATAACTGAAGCTAAAAACTGCTAAAATGTTCAATGATTTCTCATTTAAAGCATGGACTTCTAATCTTGAATAAACAATGCAGTGAAAAATCCTCTAGATTTGAAGAATGTAAGTAGATCATACAGAATAAAAAAGCTGAAGCTGCTAATATATTTAGCCAACAGAAAAAGAAAGGAAAAAACAAATTCTGTTCTTGAAATTGAAAAACTAGAGAAAACCTTGAAGTCCCTGCATCTGGATGTAATAGCTTCCCAGCAGAAACTCAAAATGAAACTTACTCAGCTAGAACATCAGATAACAGAGCTTGAAAGAGATCTTGCAGATGCCCAGGAAACTTCGTAGTCAAAATATAGGGTATGCTCTTGTTATCAGAACAAGGAAAACAGCTATCTTTTAAAAAATCACATTGCAAAGTAGAACATGAAGGAGCTAGTCATGAAGTACTTCACACTTGCTTGTTTAGATTTCTAGACAAAAAATATTTTATCACAGATTTTCTACGTGGATATTTCTCTGGTGTTCGTCTGTAAATTAAAGATATGTTAGAATTTGTGATAGAAATGCTGTCAAAATGCATGCTGATATAAATAAATGGGACACATTAAAAAAAGCACAGCCAGGAGGTTGAGGGAGGTGATCCATCTCTCCTCTCCTCTGGTGAGTTCACATTTTGAGTACCGTGTCCAGTTATGGGCTCCCCAGTTCATGAAAGACAGGGAGCTTCTTGAGAAAGTCTATCAGAGGGCCATGATGATGATGAAAGGCCTGGAGAATTTCCCTTATGAGGAATGGCTGAGACCTGGGACTGCTCAGTATGTAGGAGAGAAGGCTGAGGGGGGACCTTACAATGCTTGTAAGTAAAGTGTGGGAATCAAGTGGATGGGGCCAAGCTCTTTTTGATGGTGTGCAGCAAGAGGACACAGGTCAACAGACAGAAACCGGAGCACAAGAAGTTCCATACAAACACAAGGAACATCTTTACTGTGAGGGTGATGGAACACAAGAGCAGGCAGCCTGGAAATGTTGTGGAGTCTCCTTCTATGGAGAAATTCCAACCCTTCCAACCTCTACAATTCTGTGACTCTGTGATTCTGTGTGAATATAGGAATGTGATTTCTGTTATGTTTGCAGATAACTGCAAATCCCCTTATACTCATTTTCAAGGTCAGAAATGAACCTTGTACTTTTTCTCAGTATAAGAAGTGAATAGGGATTTTAATTACTCCTTTTACCTTGCTCAGAGAATGCTTCCTGTGTGAAAAAGTTTGCAAATCAAAAATGTTTGGGTTTTATATATGGTATAATACATTACTACACCTCATGATATGGTGAAATAATTTATAGTTCTTTAGAAACTTTCTCAAATTCGTAACTTTAATTAGAAATTACAGTGTTTAAGATACTCTGTTTCTCTACTTTCCAAAATCTTTTTTTTAATGATATACTGAAAGTAGAAAAATACAACCCCTCCTCATTTTCAATGCGTTTTAGAAAGAGATGTACAAGTTACATACAGTTACAAACATTTTAAGAATCAGCTAATGAGGAAAAAATGTTGTTTATATTCTAGATTTTTTTTTTTTTTTGCATAGCCAAAAGAGGAAACAGAAGGAATTAACCCCCAGCAAAACTCTTTCTTGTAATTAGAACCTTTTATTATTTACTGAATAAACAGAATGAAATGGAGGCATATTACTGTGGCAGGGTATTATATGCTCTCTACTAAGTTTTAAACACCTGAAAAAATGTGTTAATACAAATAACTGTTGTCATGTTAACATCACAGGTTTCAAGCTGTCTGAAACAATTTTAAATTCTCAAAAATGAATGTTTAACATTTGAACCAAAAACAGTGCTGCACAAATAATTAAAGGCTTAAGTTAAATACATAGACAGTCATTTAAATTTAGATCTGCAATAACATTTACTATTATTCTCTAAGGCTTTGACTGTGCTTGACAGAAACAAAGTACTCTGGGATTAATTTCAAGAAATGGTGCCAACTGTGTGCAATTTGCTGTAATTAAGACATGAAAGAGTACTAAATATTCAGAT